>JARFTM010000233.1:0-44125 GCA_030278935.1 Trichoderma polysporum | reverse complement strand
TTTTTTGTTTTTTTTTTTTTTTTTTTTTTTTTTTTTTTTTTTTTTTTTTACTTGCCTGGAAACTTGTACTATACGGCGAACTCACAGGTGACCTCTAACTTCTGAAACCAATGGCTGACCCTCTCCTTGAACTCATCTCTCGGCTTGAAGAGGAAATTCAAGATCCCGATGAAGGTACATTCTTCTCTCTCTCCTTCTCTGCTGCTTACAAACATGGATATTTTACATATAGACCTCACTTTATTTCTCTTACTAACAAATTCCACCCCCCTACATCAGAGACATTCCTCCTCTACTCCAACGCCATTCCGTCCCAAGGTCTAGGCTTCATCGACTCTCACGCCTCAGTCCTAGACCTGCAACTCAACGGAAGAGACATTACCATTCACCAGTCTCCCGGCGTATTAGCATCAACTCGTAAAGGCGGTACAACAGGATCAGGTCAGTTCCATTAACCGCCCAATATATATTACAACCCTTTGTGTGACACTTTGTGAAACTAACCAAACGGGATAAACGTACAGTCCTATGGAAAATCACTCCCCTTTTCGCAGAATGGCTCGCTTCTCCTTCCAATATCCTCTTCCGCACGCTTCTCACACCCTCATGCTCCGTCATTGAGCTCGGATGCGGAATATCGCCCCTCAACGCACTGACGCTCTCCTCCAAGGTCTCGCGGTACATCCTCACCGACCAGCCTTATGTCCAGAAACTCGTGCTGCAGAATCTCGCTGAAAACCAACCCTCGCCTTCGACGAAAAGCCACTCCGGTAAATCCAAGAGGGGCAACACTAATAAATCTTCATCCTCGAGTCCTTCCCCCAACGCAGCGGCAGACATTCACTTCCAGGTCCTCGACTGGGAGACATCTCAGGTCTCATCTTCACTCACTAATTCTCCCTCGGTTTCCTCCTTTGATGCTCTCATTGCCTGCGACTGCGTGTTCAACTACGCTCTGATACAGCCCTTCATACAGACTTGCGTTGATATCTGCAAACTACGGCTGTCGGAGAATCTCTCAGAGAGTGACAAACACCCGTGCTTATGCATTGTGGCACAACAGCTACGAAACGACGATGTCTTTAACAGCTGGCTTGTTGCTTTTCAAGAGCATTTTCGAGTGTGGCGGATGCCAGGGGAAATGATGCCTACAGCACTCCGTCCGGAGGCGGGATTTGTGGTTCACATTGGAATTCTCAAAGATTCTTTCTAATACACTCACTCTTTATTTCACCATTGAAGGAGTCACTGTTCCAAATACCGGAAACAAAAATCATTTTTGAAAATCGAGATGGATCATATTTTCAAGCAACTAAACGAAACTAACTAAAGTTCCCTTTCTCATTCATATACGTGCCCGCATAACGACGCAATTCCTTTTGATGCATGGCCCTCGGCCGATATGGCAAGCTAAACAGAGGCCATATCCACTAATCCTTCCCTTGGTCATACCAACCCGCGCTGGGCTTTTAGTGACAGACTCGACGTAGTTATCCGTCCTTGAGATATCATAAAGAACGAAAAGACAAATGACAAATTAGAAGGAGACGTTAAAAGAGAAAAAAAAAAGGAAAAAAAAGAAAAAGAAACCACGAGGCACCTAAATTACCACTCCAGCGGCTCCTTCTTCTCCTCTCCACGATTTGTCTTGGGCACGGGCACCGCCTTGGCAGCCAGTCTGCCATCCTTGCCTCGCTTCAGGTAGGCAGTGCCATCCAGCCAAGGAGTGTGGATTGTCCTCTTCTTCTCAAACTCAACAATCTTGTCATCCAGCTGCATCGTCAGGCCAATGTCGTCAAAGCCATTAACCAGGCAATATTTCCGGAACTCCTCGACGTCGAAAGAGCAGATGGTTTCACCGGATCCGTTCTTGATGACCTGATTGGGCAGGTCGATTTCCACTTCCCTTCCGGCACGAGCCTCAGCGGCGATGGCGTCGATGTCGGCCTTGTTGGAGATTTGGATGGGCAACATGCCATTCTTGAACATGTTGTTGTTGAAGATGTCAGCAAATGACGGCGCAATGACGCTCTTGATGCCAAAGTCGAGCAGGGCCCAAGGGGCGTGCTCTCGAGACGAGCCACAGCCAAAGTTGGCACCTGTGCAGACCAAAATCTTGGAGTTCCTGTATGGCTCCTGGTTCAGGATGAAGTTAGGGTTCTCAGCACCATCGGCAGTGTAGCGCAGGGCATGGAATAGAGCTGAGCCCAAACCAGTTCGCTTAATAGTCTTCAGGAACTGCTTGGGAATAAGAGCGTCCGTGTCGATGTTGGCTAGGTCCATAGGAGCCGTAATTCCTTTGAGGGTGAGAAATTTGGGCATGCCGGCAGAACCAGACTTGGGTACTAGGGTA
This sequence comes from Trichoderma polysporum, assembly GCA_030278935.1. Taxonomy (NCBI): domain Eukaryota; kingdom Fungi; phylum Ascomycota; class Sordariomycetes; order Hypocreales; family Hypocreaceae; genus Trichoderma; species Trichoderma polysporum. The sequence goes on along the minus strand of JARFTM010000233.1, from coordinate 41,772 downwards.
TTGGTATGTGGCTGGAGATCCAGGGGCTGGTCTCCAATGATCTCTCGCTCGTCAGAATCTTCGACACGCTCATCGACGTGAGCAGCCTCGGCGGCAGGGCTAGGAGAGACGCGAGCCTGAACGTGAGGGCTAGCAGTGTACTCAGTCAGCTTGCGAATATCAGCAAGCTTGCCCGTGATGGCAGCAGCGGCAGCCATGACAGGAGACATGAGATGAGTCCGACCACCGGCTCCCTGACGGCCCTCGAAGTTTCGGTTGGAGGTACTGGCGCAGCGTTCCTTAGGCGCCAGGATGTCAGGGTTCATACCAAGACACATACTGCAGCCAGCCTCTCTCCACTCAAAACCGGCGTCAATGAAGACTTGGTCGATACCCTCCGCCTCAGCCTGCGTCTTGACGAGACCAGAGCCGGGGACCACCAAGGCTCGCTTGATGTTGGAGGCAATCTTCTTGCCCTTGACAACGTGGGCTGCAGCCCGCATGTCCTCAATTCTTGAGTTGGTGCAGGAACCAATAAAGACCTTGTCGACAACAATCTCCTCCATGGGAGTTCCGGCAGTCAGCCCCATGTACTCCAGCATTCTGCGACCAGCTGCCTTCTTAGCCTCGGTGGCAAAAGTCTCTGGATCAGGGACCTTGCCAGTGATTGGGACAACGTCCTCAGGGCTGGTACCCCAGGTGACGGTTGGGATAATATCTTTAGCGTCGACGAAGACATCGACATCGTACTTGGCGCCCTCGTCGGAGGCCAGAGATTTCCAGTAGGCAACAGCTCTGTCCCACTCATCGGATCCATACTTGGGAGCCAAGGGACGGCCCTTGAGATATTCAAAAGTGTTCTCGTCAGGGGCAACCATACCGGCACGGGCGCCACCCTCAATGGACATGTTGCAAATGGACATGCGAGCCTCCATGCTGAGGCTTCGAATGACGGAGCCACAGAACTCAATGACAGCACCGGTACCTCCAGCAGTGCCAATCTTGCCAATGACGTGCAAGACGATGTCTTTGGAGCTGACGCCAGGGGGAAGCTCTCCGTCAACCTGAACGCGCATGTTCTTGCTGCGCTTGGTAATTAAGCATTGGGTAGCCAGGACGTGCTCAACCTCGCTGGTACCAATACCAAAGGCCAGGGCGCCAAAGGCACCGTGTGTGGAGGTATGGCTGTCACCGCAGACAACGGTGGTGCCTGGGAGGGTGAAGCCCTGCTCGGGTCCAATGACATGGACAATTCCCTGGCGCTTGTCGCCCAGGCCGAAATATGTCAGACCGAAGTCCTTGACGTTTTCCTCGAGGGTAACGCATTGTATACGAGAGTCATCTTCTTTGATGAAGGAGGCGATGTCCTTGATGCCTTTTCGAGATGTGGTGGGAACATTCTATCAAGTGCACAGCATACGTTAGCATCCATCATTCGGATAGCTGGGTAATTGAAATTGAAATGGAACTTACGTGATCGGTAGTGGCTAGAGTGCAGTCCGGTCTGCGGACTTGACGGCCAGCATTCTTGAGGCCCTCAAAGGCTTGCTGTAAGTAAGGTGTTAGCACATCTTAAAATTTCACCAATGCATCATCAATTGGAAAGATGGGTGGCTGTGATGGAGAGGCTCATTCATACCGGTGATGTCACTTCATGGACCAAGTGTCTGTCTAACAATCCCCCACCCTTGTTAGTTCAAAGCTTCAAGGGCAAAGCCAAGACGGCAACGAGGGCTGGGCAACAAACCGATGTAGAGGAGGAGGGTGCCATCGAGTTTCTCGTCGACAATGTGGCTCGAGAGCACCTTGTCGTAAAGGGTCTGCGGTGATCCTACTGATACAGGCATTGTGTCGTGATGCAGGGGAAAAATCAAGATGGTGGAGGGAGAGAAGAGCGGCCGAAAGACGCAGCAAGTGACGTTTTTTCTACACCAAAAGGAGGGGCACGGAAGCTCTGGAAAGCTGAATGTGCTGAAGTTGATAAGCAGTGATGGAGCTTAAATTGAAGCTCGATTTTAAATTGTTTCACCGCCTCAGTGAATCAACACAGCACAATGTGTATTTTTTTATTTAAAAAAGGAAAAGGTCTGATGGAATTTAAAAAAGAGCGGGGGGAAGAATAACAGCAAAATCTCGACGCTTTATCTTTATCCATGAGGCCTCGACAACAGCTCCCAAGTCCGATGTTGACCGGTGGCATGTCTCCGATGATCGGAGTGCGCGCCGCTCGCCCCCCAGCCAAAGGGACTTTTTTTCCATTGCAAGCCGGCAATGGAGCCAGAAAAATCCCCAGATGGAGCAGGCGATTGCTAAATGGACAAAGCTGGTTGGCTGCAGGAGGGTTACATAAATTACTCCATACATGTAGAGGGACCACTCGATCAGGTGTTCATGCATGGCTGTCCATAATTTAGGCACAAAACCCGATCGAGGTGAGACGCTACGGAATGCTGCGCTGTAGTACTTCATTTGTAAGAGCCGTCGTGTAAGAATTGGTGGCTTTCTTGGTACCTGCTAGTAGGCAGTGGTGATTATGAAGATTCACGGGTTCTCATCTACGAGTGTCTGATTCTAGATGAAATATCAATGATTGACCAGATGGCACAAGGTTAGCAGGTAGATATATGTAGTTCTTCGTAGAGATGGTTTGATACGAAGTAGGTAGATGTGGCTCTATCGGAATTTGCCAGCTACCGCTACTTAGACCTAACCACCTTTGCAATCTGGGTATTTCCAATCTTGCCAATCTATAATGATCCAGCCGGGCTGGCATTCCGGGAAATTTGCATGAGAATAGTTCCGTCAATCAAAGATAGCCATGTAATAAGCACCAGCTGCAAAACTCGCTTCACCAATTTGAGATATCCGATGAACTTATTACCCAAGCCTCGAGTTACTAATACTAGCAACCTATGACGCTACCAAAAGTTCAATTGGCGCCACTTTACCTCTCCACAAAGAGATGAGAAATCACGTAAAAACCACATTCCCCCTCCAAATGTCTTACACACAAAAGAAACAGGCGAATCATGTCCTCGCTATTCCGCTTCGGCGTCTCTAGCCGTTTGACCCGCGTAAAACCCGGCCTCCACATTCATCGCCCACACGGCTTTAGCTCATGGAAGGATGAGCGGCGTGGCCTTTTGCGGAGGGTTTATGCACCGTTTGCTGGGCTGGACGAGGATGCGCCAGAATACAAGGCGCTGGCGGAGTCGGGAAGGGTCTGGGAGGATTATTTTCAGCCTGGAGATAGCGAGAGGTACGGCTATTTAAAGCTACAAAAGGTAGGAAATCGAGAAATAATTCCATCGATATCTACTGATGTCTACTGAAATCTATAAGAGAGCTAACATCTACCTACCTAAGCTGCATGCCCCTCTTCTAAAAGAGATCGACAGCTGGAGTGACTCCTTGAAAGCACCAAGAGGCCGGATTATTCACAGCCTAGTCGCAGAATATGCGCACCAATCCGTCTTTATCGAGCAGAACAAGCTCCTACAAGGACACAGCGCCCTGATTGACCAGCATCTTGCCTCTACATTGTCCAATACTGACCTTGCCTCTCTATCTGCTAACGATCTCGCTCAAACGGCCCTCCCAGACATCCATTCCCTCATTCCTCATGCTGATGTGAGCCAAGTGGCAGAGCTACGCAACCATCTTGTCGCATCTCACTGGGTTACAGAAACTGCCTTGCAGAATCCCTACACGGCTGGACTCTCCGAAGACCAAGTCCGATGTCTCTCAGCCGTAATCATCAAAGGAACTGACTCCGAGCTGACCTACAAATACGGCTGGGGAGGAAAAGTCGTCCCTGGAGACTACCGATCAGCACCGATACAGGTCAAGAGCAATCCTCTCCGCATCTTCCCGTACCACATCGAGGTGCCAGCATGCATGAAACGCTTCTTCCAATGGCTGGATAAGGTTACCCAGGAGAAACGCCTACATCCTCTTATTACCGCTTGTCAAGCAACCGCATATTTCCTCCACATCCACCCCTTCCCTGACGGCAATGGCCGTGTATCAAGGCTAATTATGTAAGACTACATGGCTCGGCACGGCTACGTTCCCGTGGTTATACAGAATTTGGAGCGTGAAGATTACCTAAGAATGATTCAAGGCGCACAAGACGGCCAGCCAGACGAATTTGTGCATACAATCTTGACCACGCAGCTGGAGGAGTTGAAGACGTGGGGGATGCGTGAGATGATATCGTAGATGCTCATACATACATACCTATATATATAGGTAGGTAAGCGGGTCTTATAGAAACAGATCTCGTAGATATTCGTAGTAGATCTAGTAAATTTTAAGACCTAAAAAGCAATAAATCAATGATGCTCAATCCCTTGTGTTCAAAGCTCTCAGTTGTCTTCACGGATGCGTCTCATAATTGCTCTACTCAGAACATGAATCCAATATGGGGCTGCCAGCTTACAAGTTGAATGCTCTTTATACGTTAAGTTGTTATATTTCACCAGAGTGTCTATACCTTCATATCACTTAATGAATACTAAAAATAAACACCAGCACAGGTAAGATAACATAGACAGAACAGTAAAACAAGGGGAAAAGGTCAAAAAAACCATCAAAAATGTACTCCAAGGAGTAGTATTGCTCTCGGCAGGGCTTGAACCTGCGGCCTCCGCATCACCAACACTGGAGTCGTTCGACTCGAAGTATTAGTACGAAGCTCTAACCAACTGAGCTACGAGAGCTGACTAACCAATTTCCTGTAATCTTACTGGCCGGTTGTCTGTGATGACCTCGACGAGCAAATGTGCATTATCAAGCCAAGTGGACGAAAGTAACAATACTAGTATTACCTCTATAACCTAAGACATAACGCTCGTGACTTCTCCGGCCGACACTCTCCCGACAACCCAGTAACAACTTATGCAAGCAATATGACTCCCTAGTACTACCTCATGCATCGATCCACAGCCATCTCTAGATCCAGATTGCTGATCCATCATCAGCGTAATCCAACAGCCAGGCCATCAGCTTCACAAGCTTCATCCCCTGGACAATGACCACAAACCCGAGGGTCAACGCCGGCATTGCAAGTGCAATCAACAGACAGGCCTTCCAGAAAGGCATTGGCCCCTCGTGCTCGACTTGCAACGTCCGAGGATCAAGCATAGGCCAGACGGTTGTCCAGTACAGATGAGCCAGGGCTTTTACGCACCGCAGAAAATGCTGCGGTCCAGTAGACTCATCTTGATTTTGGCGCTGATGCTCCTCCCATTCGCTGGGCTCTTTCTCTAGTTGTAGCTTTGCATTGAAGCAGCTATCCTGGCGACGTTTCCACTCCTCTAAAAGACTTGCGATGTCGCCGCCGCCTTCTTCTTCTGGGCAAGGCCGATGATTTTCCACCACCGTCTCTGTTTGGCGTTCTGCCGGGCTCAGCGCCCTGTCTAGATCCCACTGTTGCGTTATTTGCTTGAGGACCGATAGTTTCCGCTGGTCCGTAGCCGGTAATGTATGGTCCTGTGTAGATGTTGACTTGTGCAACAAGCTGTCTTCCGGAGCTGGCATCGTAGCTTCTGGTATGCGTCTGCCTTGTAATTGGCCCCCCTCTGGCTGTGTCATGTGAACCTTCTGCTTCAGAGATGTAGTGTCTGCTAGTAGTTCGACTAGCAGTTCGCCCTCTACCACTGAAGTTGGACTCTGCGTGGAACTCGTGTATAGATCTGTGTGGGATTTGTCCAAGCTGTTCTTCGATGAGCTTATGGCCAGCGGGCTGCAACTCAATTCGCCCACTCGGGCTACCACGGGCGGAAGGAGATGTTCTAATAACTCCTCCTGGTGAGAGGCGGAGAGGGATGTTCGATGGTCGCAGCCAATAGTGGTGGTGGTGGGTATGTAAACACGTTGTTTGATTTTGTCGACTTTGTCCGTGGTTTCGCACGGGATGTGACTGATCTGCTTTTGTTCCGTCTTGTTTTGGTGCAGACGATGGCAGAGTTCTTTCAACTGTTGCTTGTTCAATATTGCTACCTGCTCTCTCAGCTTTCGCATGCCTTGTTTTATCTCTTCCGAGGTGAGTAGTGAATGATGGCGGTGTGATCTCGCGGAATGGTTTGTGGTGGTTGGCTTCTCCTGCGGCAAGCCTGTGGCTGTTTGTACCACCGAAATTTCTGGCAACACTTCTTTCAAGCTCTTCGTTGTATTTGTTTCTGTAGCCTGCCCGTTGTTTGGGTTCGGACGACTCTTCGACCGCCTTCTTTTCGCTCTTGTCGGACTGTTTGTGTACCGCAGTCGAGAGATTGCCCCCAATGGGCTTTCTTCGAAGAGGATCAGAGGAATCGGCTCTCCAAGCGGTGTCAGGGGAAGATTCGGGCTGAATAAGTTGGTATTCTCCATTCCTGTAAGGCTGGGCCTGCGTTTGGATTTCCGTCGAAAAGCTGGGGTCGATTGGGTAGACTGGCTTGCCGAAAGGGTCAACATACTCGCCTCCGTGCAGGGCTTGCAGGCTTCCCTCTCGGCCACCATGTCTAAAAAAGTCGTATTCTTGGATCGATTTATAACTTTTGAGGTCGTCTGAGAGTTAGAATCGTCAAAATCCAAGCCACTCTCATGCAATTCCTATGATGCAAGAGTCGGATTCGGATTTGCAATACTTTGTCGACGAGGGGTCCGAATGACTGTAGAGTTGGACGAGCTACGAGCTACGGGGATTGCATCGTGTGAAGAAGCTGCGCCATGATTGCGAGATGCTTTCGTGAAAGTAAGAGGGTTGTTCGGAGGGCTGAGATCGGGCCCAGCTTCTTCAAGAGAGAGATGTTGGACTGCTTGTTGGAGGCCCTGAGCATGAGAGGGTCTCCCTATTAACCAAACAATATCAGCAAGGTTTGCATGATATAACAAGAGATATAATATATTAAAGGGTATAACAAGAGGAACTCACGGGAATTTGGGGATGTGCTTTTTAGAGACTGAGTGATGGGGCTCAAGTCTTGCTCCTGTAGCGAAGACCACTCGCCTACACGTCTTTTCCATCTGACAGCTTTACCCATATCTCTCACTCTCCTCTTCTCCCTTTTCAGCCTGGAAAGCTTTGTGTCTTCCCCCTTGATATGCTCATCTTTATCCGAAGAGCCTCTCGCTTTGTGATGTCTATTGTTTCTCCACACATCTCGCCATGTACTTACAATACTGTGTACAGTCTCTTGATGGCTTATCGTGCTCCTAGCACTGCTGTCGGTAGGAGACATAACGTCCAGCTCTCCAGTATGTGGATTGATTCCTTGTACGCCGAGAAAGTCTCCGCTTTCCCTCAAGCTTTGACGCTGGCGCCGCCGAGCCTTTGCTCTTGCCCTGAGTGAGTCACGCCTGTGAGGTTGTTTCTCGTCTGTCGCGGTCTCAGCGTCTATACCTAAACTGCCAGCCTTGGTGATTTTGGTGCCTTCCGATAGGTTGTTGTTTTCATTCCCATCATCACTCTGCAAGATCCCTCCCAGTTTCGTTACAGAAATTTGATCCCCAGAGCCCTTGTGGGGACTCCAACTCCAACTTCTGTCCACAAGCTTCGTAATTGGCGATGACGAAGATCTTGATTTAGCTGCCACAACGCGCTGTTCATGCGGCAGTGCACGTGGCTGGTCTTTTGGGATGTCCCTCGCCACGTTCCAACGTGCTATATGGCTCGAATCCATCGATACATCGCCAATGCTGTACTGGCTATCAGTCACCCGACGCCGCGGCCGAACTTTCCCTTCAACCTCCATTCGCTCCCAGTAGCCTTGTTCTCTGTTCGTCCCACCGCGTTCTGGACGCCGGCTAGGAAACATATTCTTCATCCATCCTCCCAAGGAGGGAGAGCGTCGACCGTTCGTCTGCGTCCTTCTGATAGGCTGACTACTCTTGGGCAACGCGAGAGATGGCTGAGGCGTGGATATTGTTCGCCGAGGAGCGACGTCTGAAACTTTGGGAGGCAGGAAATAGGACATTTTGATGAGATGAAAGGTAAGCGCAGCGAGAACCGTTAACGAAACTACAGGAACCAGCGATCTCTGGTCCCAAGCACCGAGGATGCGTCGACGTGGCAATGCCGCGAGGGTCTCATCGTTCCTCGACCAGGGCCGAAGAAAGACGAGGGCGGTAAGTATGTAACGCGTCAGCGTCATGGTGCCAAATCCAAGTCCAAGTCATCGGGGAACGGAATATTTCTAAAGTAGATGACGAAGGGCTAAAGATTGATTGTCTTGGCAGGAGGGTGATGTAACAAGATGGCTGTTCGTGCTTGCATATGTTATTTTGTTCACATATCAAAGGGCAAGGACGCATAACTAATCAGACTCATAGTTTGAACCCAATCTTTTGCGGTGCTTGTAATTGACAACTCAAGTGATGCTGAGCGAACCCCATCCTGCTTCCCAAAAAGAATACTCATTATCACGTATAAAGTAAGATGCTCCTTCTCTGCTCAATTCCAACCCACGTTCTTTATACATAAGTTTCCATTAGCCACCAAAGGAGAAAAAAAAAAGATGTAAATACAAACACAAGCCCAACGCCGAATATATGCTATGCTATACTGAATCCAAGCACAGGGAATATCACCACTCAGTTTCAAATAATACATTGTGTCGCATAAATATGACAATTCATTATGATGATAGTGCCATAGGTTTAATCAAGATTTAAAATCAGAGAAAACGCAAGTTACCACCTGATGGGCTTATCCTGCTGTGCCCTGTTCCTTGTAATTCCTGAAAATGGATTGGATACGCTTCTGTTGATAGTACCCGCCGATCGGTGCGTATCGGTTTGCTTTGTAGGGCTGCTAGGCCGTGCTAGATGCCTCTGCTGCTCCAGCGCTGCCATTTCTCGCGAGTTTCGGGGTGAGGCAGGTTCATTAAAGGTGCCAAGACCCATGGTTTTCTTGAGAGGTGACTTGTTATGATTGTAGATACCCATGCTGCCTCCATAGTTGGTAGCGTTTGCGGATGTAGCTGAGAGTGGCACAGGTGCTAGTGCTGGGGCTGAAGCCGGGCCCGAGGCCTGATCAACTATCATGTTCTGCTTAAACGTCGAAATAGAGCGAGGTTGATTTACATTGGTATGGATGGCTTCTGAGCGCCTCGGGGCGATCGGGTTGAACATCTGCGTCTTCATGGTGTTGCTATAACCAGTAGACAAGGTATCGTCGGAGTCAGCTTGTGAGGTAGCTCGCGTAGCGTAAGACTTTCGGATAAGCGTCGTCGGCGTGCCAACTTGTACAAATCCACGGCCCTTGGGAGAGTGGTCCGCCGCAACCTGAGTTCCGACATCTCTGACGACGGGATGTAGTCGAGGATGGACAAACTTCGTGTTATACTCGTTCATGACCTCCTTTTGGATGATGGCGTTATCCTTGGCCTGCTGCGCGAACCGCGACGAGAGGAAAAGCATCTGTCCAGAGAGCACCACTTGCATGAAGATCGTGTTGAATACAGTCACGCTAGGCTGAGGATCCAATGGTGCCAGCGGGAGGAAGAGGAGGTAGGCCAACACGTGTCCCGGGCTGAACAAGCAAACGAGTCTCAGGGACATGGGCAGAGGGTCCCAAACGGCGAGTTCCCACACATCTCGTTTCTTATCCGGATGTGATCGTGATTCAGCAGAGCCTAGTGCGATCTTGTCGGCGAGGTATCGTAGCGGTGAGGCCGACGACATGGGAGACGACTGGACCTGAACTCGGCGCGCAGAGGGCGTTGACAGAGGCTGTTCGATATTGGCCTCGAACATTCGGTATTTCCGCGTTCGCGTAAAGGCATAAGCCGCGTTGACGCACGAGAAGAACATGAGGCCCCAAAGAATGAGGTATGCCTTGACCGAGACGGTTAGTACAGCGAGCGCGACAAGTTGCGATGACTTTACCACTACTTACTACGTAAGAAAGGAATCCCAGCTGGGTCTCGTCGCCGAAGATGTCGCTGTCCGACAACGAAGACGACGACCCAGAGTTTGCTCGCGCCAGCAAAAAGACAACATTCATGCCCAAGCCGAGTTGCGTACCCACCAGCTTCGAGTCCCAATCTCTCGTCTCTAGCTCCTCCGACAGCCAGAGGAGGAAGTCCATGGGATTCAGATTAGACGTGATGCGCTCCCAGAGCGGCCTCCGCCGCACGAGTCTAGGCATATTTTCGCCGGATGATTGTAAAAGACTCGCGCACTTGATTAATCGTAGGCGACGAAGCTTTTACTACTCCCGCCAAGGAAGAAGAAGAAATGGACAGAGAGCGCCACTGATTGGTGGTTGAAGAAAGAAGAGTAAGAAAAAAAAGAAGTGTCGGACTGGCGGCGAATTGTTTACTTTGGGGGAGCTTTACGGTTTGCAAAATTTCCAGCTGGAGCCTAGCGCCGTTGTTTGGCCTAGAAGCCGCAAGTCCACCGCAAGGGGTGGCCCCAGTGACATCTGTAGAGGTACATGGTCATTAAGTCTTTAGTCTCACCAAAGCATCATTCAAGGCGGGTTGCCTGTTAAGAATAAAGGCCCATTATGGTTATTTATGTTGAAGGAAAAGTCACAAAATTCGGATCAGCATTTTTACCTCAACACCAGAGATTCATCTCAAATTTTTACAGCAAATGTAGGACATACAGGGGACTTGGGTTCGCTTTATACGGTCTGCCCAAACACAAGATAACGCACCCTTCGGTACTACTTGTGCCTCCGGCGATACCTCCTACAGAGGTACAGCCATATTGCTCAGCCGCTCAGCGCGGGGCCACCCAGCGATGGCCTGAAGGCAACTAACTGAAGCTTCACAGAATCCACCCATCTTTCCATCTACACACACTCAGGACCGCCCATTGTCCGCCGTCACAATGGCTTCGCATGCCGACTTCAAAGACCGGCAATTCCTCGCCGTCATCGGCGACGAGGCAAGTCACCCTCTAGGATAAAGCGCGCACCAGTCTCCGAGATAGAGGTCGCATTCGTTCTAACGCAGTGTATACGCACAGGACTCGGTAACGGGCCTCTTACTCGCAGGTATCGGCGTAAGTAGCACCTGACGGGGAATACCGTGCTTCTTTACTCCCTAGAAATCATGATAAGAGTATTGCCACCGAGAAAATATTCGTCTTGTCTCATACTAGCGTACAGCATATCACTTCCGGCGCCGAAGCGCAAAAGAACTTTCTCGTCGTCGACAGCAAGACAGAAACTGCCGCCATCGAATCTGCGTTCGAGAGCTTTACAGAGCAGCGGAAAGACATTGGTATCGTCTTGATCAATCAACATGTCAGTTTGTTTTGAGACAGTCATCTTAGCTCATCGTATAATGCAACATGCTAATGACAAGAGGACTAGATCGCTGACCGAATACGACACCGAGTTGACACCTACACCGCTGCCTTTCCTACCGTCCTCGAGATTCCGAGCAAAGACCATCCATATGATCCGGAGAAGGACAGTGTGTTAAGACGGGTGCGCCGTCTATTTGGAGAGTAAACATTTCGAGTTATACGCGGAGTCATTCTACCTAGAAGGAGAGGGGAAATGTGTGAAACTTCAACAAGGCCCCCGATACCACGAGACAAGTACATAATAGCAATATGATTGTCAAGAGCACAAGTGTATACTGGTTTATTAGAGATATTACGAATGCATTCTCTAGTAGCAACAAAAGCGCTATAGTCATGTGCCTATGAACCTGATCGAATATCACCCCAAGAGTATAGCAGAACTCGCCCAGAGCAGGGAAAAAGCAACCGTAACAATGCCATTAAGAAATCACACAACACTCAAACAAGGACCCAAATTATGTCCATCAGTGCCCATTCTCCGTAATCAGCCTTCTAACAGCGAACAAAAATCACAATTCCTGAGCCTCTTGGAATGAGGACAAGCCGGGTCTGGGGAAGTTGACAGTGGCCGTGAGGCAGGTGATATGTTCGTCATCAGCGGAGTATACATCGGCGAGGACGTTGTAGGTTCCCTGTCGGTATATGTTAGTATATGTCCATCTTTTCTAATGCTGGGCAGGGGTCATACCGGAGGGATCGCAGAGGGTAGCTCGACGCTCTTGGTGAGAGTCATCTTTCCAGGCTCAAGAGGGCAAGAAAGGTCGACATTTCCAAGCTGCTCACACAGATCCGCAGTAGTAGAGAGCAGCTTGATAAGGCCGTACTTGACAGTCAATTGGACGTACGCGCCCGTTGTGATAGTATGTTTGACTTGGCCAGAGGCCGTGATGTCCAGGTTTTTGCCGCTATCGGTAACCATTAGCCTAAGCTAGCGTGGAGAATTGTTGAGGAGACTCTTACGGCTTGGGGGGGTTGGGAGCCAAATCGACCTTCTCGATGACAATAAGGTCGCCATCACGATCGGGAGTGCAGAAATTGATAGGGTTTTCGCCGGGGACTTTGAGACTTTCGTCGAGTGCGGAGGCTGAATCGCCCCAGATGGCGAGAGCCGTCGCCGGAGCGGCGAGGCAGGCAGACAAGTAGGCGACGGTGGTAGAGAAACGCATCGTGGATTATGATCGATACAGATAGAGTAGGATAAACTGGATGAGAGTGAAGAAAGATGAAGAAGAAAAGAGGAGGAAGAGATGCGGCTCTCTATGACAGGGCAGAGAGGCGAAAACAAACTGCTGGCTGAGACAATATACTACTCGATGGATGATCATAGAAAGTAGAGGTGAGGCTGGCGCTGCTGCCGTCGAATGGAGCACCATGTACAGTGACGACGGCAGTAGCGAATCACTAATGTCACGGGACGCCTTAGCCGTACTACGTTTCTACGGTGGTTGGGTGCGTCATGAGACCTATCCAGGGCTATCATTGGCCAGGTTTTGAAGACGGCCTCCACTGCCATGGCAAAAAGATAACGCTGGGGTAGCGCTGATACTCCTTGCATGCGCTCCGCCTGGTACAGGTACATGGCAAAATACGGAGTAGCCGTGCTTGCACAAAGCCAGTACGAGCAGTAGCGCCCCCGAGAGCGTGGTGCCACTTTACTTAGTACTGAAGTTGTGCTTTAGTACCTGTAAGGCGCAGTGGAAAATGGAAACGCAGCCAGCCAGTCTATCGCCCAGAGGTTCCTTTCTTCTACCGGTACAGGCGAATCAAACGAAGTGAATTTTTTACAGTTCAAAAATGAATAGGTGCGGCTGCATTCTCTGCCTCTTGCCTCACCGTCTATTTACCGCCATTTTCCCGCCCCCTTCACCTGCCGCACGGCGTTTGCATGAGGCGTTTGGCAAGCGAGGGCGCCTACGCTGATTCGCTTCTAGCAGTTTTCTGCCTCAGGCAGTAACTTCTAGGCAGCGGCTGTGGGGCGATGGCGCACGGACCAGACGCCTTCGTATAAAGGTAGCGCCCAGCAGCCCAAATTTTTAGAATTCTTTTTCTTCTTTTCTTTTCTTCATACTTACCTTGTTTCAGTACTCCGAGATCAAGCATTCGGAGTACTAGTGTAGGAGGCCTGCATTGCACATCGCGGAGTCGTCCTGTGCTCAATTGTCCTTCGGGGCCATTGGAGGCGAAATTTTTGATTTTATACACGTGCTTTCATTGTGAACGCAGGCTTGAACTGTGGCACGAAGAAGGCAAGGAGGAGATTGTAGACTCGGGCGAGAGTAGCACGAGAAAGGAGGTTGTGTCGGAATGGTGTCGCAGGCGTAATTTGGTAGAGCGCGCCAAGGTGGACTATTAATGCAAGGAGTAAAGATATTGGGAACCGTAATCCATGAAAACGTGTGGTGATGCAGATATTATTATTAGAAATATTGGAACAGCTGCGGGCTATTCTCAGTTTCCTATGCATGGGTAATTCAGTACATTAGGCGGGCGTCGTACGACTCCTTGGCCCGGCGTGTCATCAAAAAATGCTGCTGCAAGCCCAATGGCAAATTTGTGGAAATTCAGCAACAACAAAACAAAAAACGACAAATGATAAACAACAAAACTCAGTTCTGTATGATAAAGCATGCTAAAGTTAGCTGCCAGCTAAGTTTTATCCTATTTGTCGACGGCTTGCGCTGATAGCCTCATTGGCCACAGGCAGCATCCGACCCCCCCAGTTCGCAATGGGGCCAACCAGCATGAAGCGACGCGATTCGCGCGCCGGCGCGGTGCACAGGTCCGCTGCTGGGCTCGACTCAAACGACTGGCCAATCAAGGGCCTGTGACAGCAGGGCTAAATTACTGGGATGCCGAGCGCAAGGCTTGACTAGAGCGTGGAAGCGGGTGGCATTTTACGAGTGAAATCAAAATCCCTGCCGGTAGTGCAGGCATGTTCCCCGCTTGGGGTGAGAGTCGATTTTTTTTCTGGCTTGGTTTCTGACTGTGCCAGTGTTGGGTGCTGCGACGAAGGGACTTCGTACTAGTAATACTTTTGTAGTAGGCAGTAAGTACTAGGTAGTACGAGTACGAGGAAATGGTTAGTCGGGCGTTCTTCGCAATCTTTGCTCCATGAATACTGTAAGCACGCTTGCTGGGGTCTTGTTTGTGTCGAACGGCTGAAGATAATGGCTTTTTCGACGTTAGAGGTACCCATCGATTCTAATCTCTGTTGCTAGGGAGGGAGCTGCAGCGAATAGGGGCCCGCTGAGACACCAGGACAGGGCATGCCGCTCAATCAGTTGCATACTGGTACGGAATCCGGAGCAGGCAGCCCTACATTCTCGAGGTTTATCCGTACTCCATGCGCTGTACGAATAGAAGCACAGCGCAATGCGCGAGTACTTGGTAGAGCAAATGTTGAAAATGGCAGCCAAGTATAGCATTAATACCAGCGTAGCCATATCTTTTCTCAAGTCACGTTACTCATCCCGCTCATCTTATTCTATCCCGTCTTAATTAATCAATTTCCGCTTCTTCACATAGATTGGGTGAGATCTGGTCTGCAAACTCCGACCATCCCCGTTGTAATGTACCAAGTGGCTAAATTGGCACCGGCCTCTGCTCACTGTAACCACACCATCCACACAGTACGGAGTACACAGCTGCCAGGCGTCTCGAATTCCCCCCTGCTCTGAAGCGGCACGCGAAAAGTTTCAGAGGATGAGGCGAGCAGCGCAGGCTGTGGCTGGTTCAGCATTCATCATCTGTGACGCCACCGGTGCCTGAAGACGGTGAGTGGGCGCTAAAAGCAGCGATTAAGGCTTCCTCCTGGCCCAGCATCGTCTATTTCCACAGACGCCGAAAAGCTTCTGCTGGCATGTTGGCGCTCACTCATTACTCAGTTTACACTCGTTACTGTACGCAGTCTATCAGAAGGAAAAGATAAACAACATACTGTTTATCAACGGGCTATGATCATCTAGCCCTCATATTCTCTTCGTCCTTACCCATCATTTCTTCACCCTCCATCATCTCCTTTTTATTGGCTTTGTTCCTATATCCTTTTTTTCTCCCTCCAAGATGCGGCTGGTTGCTGCCTTGCCTGCCTTGGGCCCTGACGCCTTGGGCATAATGGCCTTTGCCAGCAGTATCAGCGGCCTGCCTCTGTCGCCAGGCTGCGGCTGAATCCTGCTACAGCTACCTTATGCATTTACGGTGCTCTGAAAGCATCGCCATCTCTTCCCATACGGAGCGGCATGAGAGGCGGCCCATGGGCCTTGTCCAAAATGTCTGCCATCAAACAGCTGTGAGTTGCTCTTTTCTCTCATATTGGGTACTCGTGAGATTATTCACCCGCCCTGTCTCGTCTCGCCTCTCACTCAGCATGGAGTAATATTGGCCCAGGCCCAGACCCCCTTTGGGATCTCACATGCCGAATACTCCATACAGCGCGCGCATACACACACTCTCTCATCCATACTACTCTATCTATTACTACTACTACATTGCCTACCATACCATACCATACCATACCAGCAGCAGCACCGGCAGAGGCGCTCGCATACCTACTGCAGACGCACTGCATTATCCTATCCACCCAGCCCGTTTACCCACACACAAACTTGCGACATAGCGCTCTCGCATCTACACACGCATACACATGCCTGCGCACACTCTTTTCTCTCCTCTCTCCCTCTTTGCATGTGCTGCCCCTTCCCCTCTCTCTCGCATCCGTCCGTGCTGCCGTCCGTCGCCGTTCATCTGCCCTCCTCGGTCTTCTCCTGCTTGCCTGCAGCACACCGTTCTGCAGCAGACTGAGGTGCCTCGCCTTTGGACCCGGCTTGACACCGAGCACCATGCACGCACCGCAAGACTCGGGCGCCTCAGGCATCGACGGCACTGCGAACGGTGCAAGTGCTGCTTAGCTGCTTGGTGCTTGTGCTTGTTACTTGGTACCTAGTACTTACCTGCCACCACTACATTCGCACCCCCCCCGTCTCGCTCTTATTGTTTTTTTTTTCTGCGACGCCCACCAAAGCAGCCCATACTGAACCGGCGCCAGTGCCAGTACAGGTACTACTGGGTACTACTCCGTGCTCCGTCCAGGTACTCGTACACCCACGGCCCCAGTGCATGGATGGGCCTTGGACGCACACTAAGACGTCGCTATCCCACCGCCCATTCGACGTTGGGCTTAGCGCCTCTGCCCTCTGTCGCCTGCTGAGATGCGTGCCGCCCTCTGCGAGTTGCGTGCGCCGGCCAGCGTCCAGCACGTCGACGCCGTGCCTACTGGGACACTAACAGCGTACTGACGGGATTAGTGCCGTACTCGTACCCCCTCAGAGCGTTCTTCTGTACTCTGGCCGCTGGCCCCGGAATCCTCGACTCCGGATTGGCCTGCGCCGCTGCGGCTGGGCTGGGCTGGGCTTGGACGCTGGCGACGCTGGATGATTGGACACCCTGGCCGGTACGTACATGTACCTCAGCAAAGGGTGCCGCCGCACTCGTCGCTCGCGCTGCAGAGCAAAGACACCCTCTCAGTTTCTGTCGCTCCTCCCCATCCTCCTTCTCCTCCTCCATCCCCGTTGCCGGTGCCAGTTCTCGAATATTTTGCCTACGAAGCCCGATCAATCCTGAGGCCTGCTGAGGACCGCCGTTGCTACCGCCTGGCCCTTTTCTCACCTCTGCTCTCCTTTTTATTTCCCACAGCCGCTTTTTTCCCCCATCCATCCCACTCTTCGCTCGTCGACAGGCCTGCCCACGACGGCTTCCGCCAACAATCCAGTCGCCTCCCGTCCTTTCGTGTTCGAATTTTTTACGGCCGAGGCGAGAAACATTTCACGCCCTTCAGCATCCAACCATCGCCCTCGACGCGTATGAAAACCCCCATAGCCGTGCTCGTGATTCTCGCCTCCTCTTCAATCTTGTCTTCGCCTTTTTTCCCACTAACGCCCGACGGCTAGGCCTCTGCCCTCGAGTCAATCCCCAAGCCACGATCCTCAGATTGCCCAGACGTCGCCTACCGCCTGTGCAAGACTCGACTGCGATACCGTTTCCGCCCCGGCGTATGACGCGGCTGGTCGCGATCTTCAGCCGCTCTTCGCTTCAACCATCACACCCGGCGCGCGTCCTGACCGGCGCCGTCATGCTCTCAAGACCGCGACAATAATCAATCCACGCATCCCTTGCGACACCGTTTACCCTGCGTGGTCCTCCTTTGGACTATGACAGACAAGCCAGCTCCGCTGTCGACGCAAGCCGCAGTCTCCAGTCAGGCGAACCTCCTCGCGGCCGTGGCCCCAACCGCTGCCGACTATGTCGCCCACAAGATCGAGGCGCCAGAGGAAGAGCCGTACACCATCAAGTGCATCTGCAACTTCTCAGACGACGACGGAAACACAATATACTGCGAGACATGCGACACATGGCAGCACATTGACTGCTTTTATCCAGAGAACAGAGAGGAGGCCATACGGGAGGACTTCTCTCACTCGTGTGCTGATTGCAAACCCAGGCCGCTGAATCGTCAAAAGGCGATTGAACGCACCCTCCGGCTCCGGAGTTCCATTCTAGAGCCGGAGAACTTCGACAAAAAATCCAAGCGGCCTCCTTCCAAGAGCCATAAGAAGAAGACGAAGCCTGGTGAAATTCATTTTAATGGAATTCACGGGGCTTCGGAAGGCGGCAAGCACGGCCACAATAGCGACCACCACCCTACCCCGGCCAAAAAAACCAAAACCTCCCATCGGCCCTCCTTGTCCGTGAGCTCCCAGCCTTCCAAGCGAAGCCCTTCGTACGGGAACAATCGGACGAACCCGACACACCCGCCGAGTCCTGCCACAACCCCCCCAGACCTTCCTGACGACTTTCAAATTCACCACTACTCTGAGAGCTTCTGCTCCCTCTACAACGATGTGCCTGACATCCACAACAACGGCTTTGTGAGCCTTGCCATTCCCACCGCCTTGGTGCGGTGGTTGGACTCGTCTTCAGCGCTAGAAAAGGAAGTCGGCCGAAGGCGCTCGGAGATATTCCAAGACGCACTGCCTGCACTTGAGAGAAAGCGCCCGAGGCTCGAAGTCAAGGACGCAACACAGTCACTTGACAACGGTACTACCCTGCGGTGGCGCTCTCTCAAATCGACATCTCCAATCGAAAAGGATGTGCCTCTCATTGAATTGAATGGCGAGATTGGTTTCCAAAAGGACTACTGCGCCGAAGTCGATAATCTGTGGGCCGATCTCTCATCGCCCCTCCCCTTTGTCTTTTTCCATCCCATCCTGCCACTTTACATCGACACAAGGAAAGAAGGCTCCATAGCCCGCTTCGCCCGAAGGAGCTGCAAGCCCAACGCTCAACTGGACACGTTCCTCACAGACGGGTCAGAATACCACTTCTGGCTCGTCAGCGACCGATACATCCCCCCCAACGAGCAGATTACCCTTCCGTGGGACTTTCGTCTAGAGAAGAGCGTCTGCCAGCGCTGGCTACACCTGCTAGGCCTCAGTGATGACGACAGTGCGATGCAAGACGACTTTGAACTTGACGAATCCGAGTACACGGCCATTTCCAACTGGATCGATCGGATATTGTCAGAGTATGGAGGCTGCGCGTGCGATCAAGAGAATAACTGCGCCTTTGCCCGATTCCATCGACACTATCTATACGGCAAGAGCCAATCTCGCAACAGCAGGAAGAGGTCACGCAAGTCAAAAGCTCACACCATCTCGCCCACCAGCACAGGCCATGCCACCAATAGCCGTGCTGCTAGTGAAGGTCACATCGACGAGCAGGCCGACCGTGAGGTCCGAGATGACTCGGTCACGGCGCGGAGCAAGCCGTCCAGCAGGGATCGAACCCCGCTGCGCCAGGGCTCCTTTGATCAATTAGGAATATTGACCGAACCTACAGATCGTGACAAGCGCAAGGTAGCAATGGTAGAAGACTCCTTCCGGCGTATGGAGCAGGAACAGCAACAGCCACCGAGGAAGAAGAAGAGGCTATCAGACGGAACCACTGGCTCGACATCTTCCAAACCAAAATCTAGAACCGGCTCTACCCCACATATTGGAAGCTATGCCGACGCCAGCACTACTTCTCGGAGCAAATCCGGCTCACCCGCCAGCTCAAGATCGCCTAATCTTGGGAACCCATCCAAGTCGTCAACATCACGCCAGGAGTCGTCAGACACAGCGCACAGGCAATCTTCGGCATCACCTCGGCCTGTCTACTGCGACATTGGCATTCAGACGGACCCTGTAGAAGACGAATGGTTTAGTGAGCCACGAGACCTCCCATGCCGCAAGAAGAAAATCATTCCGCTTTCCAAACGACTTCTCAACAGCCGATACAAAGCACGCGCTGAAGAGGACCGCAAGCAGTCAATATCATCACGACCTTCGACTGCTGATGCCATGGACCTCGATCCCACGGAAGCCGATCAGAAGCCGGACATGTCAACTTCGGAAGTCGAAATGCAAAACGATGTACAACAGCCTCCGGTATCCCCTTCTCCTACCCAAGATGTAGATATGCAAGTGCCTGATGCGCCACCTCCTTCTGTACCTGATCTTCTTCAAGAAGCACCGGCCCCTCCACAGGAGCCTGCGAAGGTGTTGGCAAAGGACTTGGCAATTGAGTCTGTAAAGGAACCTGCGAAGGAACCTGCAAAAGAAGCTGCAAAAGAACCTACTACGGAACCTACTACGGAACCTACTACAGAACCTACTACAGAACCTACAAAGGAACCTACTACAGAGCTTGCAAAGGAACCTGCAGCCGAGCCTACGAAGGAGCCTGCAGTCGAACCTATAAAAGAATCTACAGAGGAACTTACAAAGGAACCTAAAAAAGAGCCTGTAAAGGAGGTGGAGGCTACAAAGGAGCAGCCCACAAAAGAACCTGCAAAGGAATCTACCAAGGAGCCTACGAAAGAGCTTATAAAGGAGGTAGATGCTACTCCTGTGAAGATCAAGGCCCCGGAATTGCGAGTCCAAATGCCTACCATGCCCCCGCTGGATCCCTCGGCAACAGCTGCTCCAACAGCGACCACGCCTCTATCTGCAAGCAGCTCTGCTGTGCAATCGGCAATTATATCCGGCAGTCTACCGAGTCCGTTCAGTTCAGCCGTCAACGGAGCTGTCGCCACTCCGAGTCCAATCAAAAAGAAGTTGAGTCTTAGCGATTACACCAAGAGCAGGATGAACAAGGCTGCCACAAAACCCTCATTGAGTCTCATCTCTACAAAATCTAGTCTTTCTGAGGCAGATGAGATTAAGCTCGAGAACCCATTAGAGTCAACAGCTATGGAGAAGATTGAGAGCGCAGTGACTTCATCCGCACCAGCGGCCACCACAAATGGCCACCCATAAACCATGTAGGAAAAGGCCCTATATATTTCATTTCATGTTTTACACTGCCAGAATGCGCCATTGAACGTATACTGCGTTCAATGGAGGAAAAATTGTCGGACAAGTCTCAAAAAGGGGCTGGAGTTGTGCAATTTCTTATACACGGCAAACGGGCTTCTCGGATGTTGCCCATTGTCATTTTTTTTCTTCTTTTCTCTCTTCTGTTTACCGGCGTTTGGGGGGAAAGGGAAGAATGGAATTGAAAGGTTTGGCGCCAATGGAGATCCCAAGCCGCAAGGTCGATGTAGGGAATTCGAACTACATGATAAAGCTACCTGCTATCTTGGATCCTTGACCTGGCCCGGGTTTGGGGGCGACACTGGTCAAGGGAGCGAGGCAAAGGCATCTTTGGCAATGCAACGCTCCGGTTATACACAAAAAAGGAGTCTGCTGGACACTAGGGCCCCGGTAAAATTTTCCTGCTTTCATTTTTTTCAATATTTTTTTTTTTTCAAGAGGAGGGGCGTAACACTTCAGGACACGGTTGATTTTCTACCAACACACTTCAAAAACTAGGGGGTTTTTGGGTCCTGTGTACTTTTACTACTATTATTATGAATTTTAACTGGATGAGTGGATGGATGGAAGGGAAAGGTTGGAAGGTAGTGCGGAAACCTTGTTTTTGTTTTGTTTCCCCTGCTCGGCCGGATAGGATGCAGGCTGATGGCCCTTTGGGTTTTTGGGTGGTTCTGGGCTGAGACGACGACATGTGAAATAATTGATGCAGATGTCCGGTTTTTTTTTTTTTTGGAACGGAACATGTTCAAGTGAGAGTCAAAGTTTTTCTCTATGAATCAAGTTCAAAGTATAAGGTAGCCAGATAGAACTATTAGCAAAAGAAACACAAGGCCCGACTGAGGTCCCTTTTTTTGTGCTATTTCTCTAGCCACGAAATGTATACGTGCGTGCAAAGATCTAAGATTTGCGCTTTTTTCTTCTCTTCTTTATTATTCCCAATGATTATTCCCAGTGATTTAAGCAGTATTTACATATATATTGTTTTGAGCAGCAGAATCTGGCTCGTAAGTGAAAGTGGCAACACGAAAAGCTTCTGAGCAAGCTGCCAACTTGAAGAGTTCCAGAACAGACTCACCATCGCGCCCTATAATGGCTACCGTGGCCAACCCTTGAGAAAACCCGAAGTTCATTTTTGTACAAAATCATGGTTAACCCTTACTGAATAGAGACGAAGGAAGACGATACGGGTATTGGATTCTTTTCATTCAGTCATACTAAAATCGGCGGAGATATAGGCGAAACGAAGAAAAGGAAGCAGGAATTAAGTATTCGGAAGATTAACTATGGACACTCAAAAGTGCAACTATATACAGTAAACTAAATAAATGCTATTGAAACCAATATAGCGACAGGTGAGATCTGATCTCTTTTGGTTTTTGAATACTATCATGACACTTCTATCACCAGCTCCAATAATTGAATAAGAGCCGTGTGCACGAAGATGAAACTGCGTAGCTTTTTGCAAAACGGCTTGATTGCGATTAAAATCTCCGAATGCCTCAATTGGCCTCAAAGCGTCTTTAAACTCTTGTATTGCCCGCCCGAACATAGCTTCAGCTTCGCTAAGACGACCTTGGCGTTTATAAAGGCTTCCTAAGTTCTGAACTATACCGAATACTAATATACGCTCTGATCCCAGTAACTTCTCCTGCCATTGCAGCACTCGCTTATACATAACCTCAGCCTCGCGATATCGGCCTTGGTCAGTATAAACGGCTCCTAAATTACTAACTGTAGAAAGCGTTAATGGATCCGCTGGCCCAAAAACCTTCTCAAAGCTTTGTAGTGCCCGCCCATACATAGCTTCAGCTTCGCTATATCGGCCTTGAGCAGCATGAGCGTTTCCTATATTATTAACCATATTAAGCGTTGATGGATCCACTGGCCCCCATGCTTTCTCATACCCTTGTAGCGCTCGCTCATATATAGCTTCAGCTTCGCCATGTCGGTCTTGTTCAATATAAAGTTCTCCTAGCCTATGAGTCGTGTCAAGTGTTGATGTATGCTCTGGCCCCCATGCTTTCTCCTTCTCTTGCAATACTCGCTCGTATATTGCTTCAGCTTTTTTCAATCGGCCTCGGTTGGCACAGAAGAATCCTAAAATATCCAATAGATATATCTCTTTCTTTGTTATACGAATGGTCTTGGTCATATCATAGCATCGACCTGCATGCTCTAGGAGCCGCAGTTGCTTAGATTCATACTCAGGCTGTGCTTTAGGGATATGAGACCCTACGCAGTGAAGCGCTGCGCCAGCCATCTCCTTGCAAGAATCCCGATTAAGAACGTAAGTCATCCAAGAGTGGACACACGCATGTACGCTATATCCAACCGACTCCTCATGCTGCAAGGTAGCAGGCGGATCCGCCTGTACAAGCCCGTGACTACATAGTAGCCCCATTGTGCTGTGGAAAGTGATTTTGTCCCTTGTTAATTCTCGAAGCCAGTCCGGTTTGTATGATCCGTCGCTTTGCAGTAATTCGTACCACGGGTCTTTTTTGTCAAAGTAGGCCCATTGTTGGAGCAATAGGGATGCAGTTGAACTTTGCTCTTTGATGCGCGTATATGATATATTCCATGTCGTACATAAAGCTTTATCATAGGATGGCAGCTCTGGGGTGGTTTCGAGCAACTGTACCCAAGATCTTTCGTAAAGTTCGAGATATTCAGTACATGTCATGGGTACTTGCTCCAGGTAAGCTCCCGCTGATGCAAGGGCAAGGGGAAGCCCATCAAGCCGCTGCGCAAGGTCAGCGGCTGCCACGTCTATTAAAAAAAAAAAAATTACTTCAGTCTCTTGTTCCGATTAGCAGCTGGGACTACGGACCTTCTCTTATACTATGACGACGAGAGGTCGAGGCTAGAATCTCCAGACTGTCATTAAGACGTTCGAATTTACTTATTAGAATAGGCAGTCCCAGCTTCTTTAACGATACTCGTGTGGTGACAATAATGGCGCCATGGTCAGTCTCAGGCAGGTATTTGCGAACATCAAAAGATTCTGATGTCACTCCTTTTTCTAGGCTCACGGAATCCATGAGATCCATGGAATCCATCGAGAAAGTATTCTTTTTATGAAGAAGCAAGGAATCTTTATCCTCAGTATTAGCACCGCTTAAGTTTGGATGGTCATAGTTGTCATAAATGATCAACCAAGAATTGTTTTCAGGCTCTTCCAACCACCTTTTGACGGCTGTGACAAGTTTGCTTTCATCTTGGCTTTCCACGGCAATAGATATATCAGTTACTGAGGAATCGGAGTGTAGAATCCGTTCTGCTAATCGAGTAAAGCTTTGTTTTATCGTCATTTCGTCTCGCGCGTCCAGCCAAATGGTGGCTGAGTAGTCTTCACTGTGCCGCCGAGCATATTCAATAGCCAGCTGCGTCTTTCCTATACCGCCTACTCCGTGGATGATAGCAGAACGACGATGACGAACTGTACCCTGGAGAGCCTCTTGAATTTGTGCAAGTTCTTTTTCCCTTGCGATAAACTTCGATACTCGATTAATATCTGGCAGATAAGCGGGAAGCCGGAAAGAGATTGGTTTGCTTTGGCTATCGGGAATTCTGAACAAGTAAGTTACTGATTTAACAATTACCTCTGTCCCAAGGCCGTCCTTACTCTTGTGCTACCTCGATAGGTATATGGAAGAATAACTGTCTGGTATAAGCGGCGGCTGCTGCTGCTGCAAAGCCATGCCAGCTGTTATTCTTGTGGGAGTCGCAATAGTCGGAAA
The DNA here is from genome assembly GCA_030278935.1 of Trichoderma polysporum. Lineage (NCBI taxonomy): Eukaryota > Fungi > Ascomycota > Sordariomycetes > Hypocreales > Hypocreaceae > Trichoderma > Trichoderma polysporum. The sequence continues at coordinate 17,345 of JARFTM010000233.1, read as the reverse complement.
TACCACGAACAATCATGCAAGGAAAATCGGCAAGCGCTCCCGCAGCCTCCATCTCAAAGCATAAAAGTCCATACTGCTGCGCTAGGTGATCCCTCAGCCAGGCATCTTGGATCACCAGCTCCCCAGACGCTATAGTGCCTCGATGCACGACGACAAAAGACTCGTCGTCTTCCTCTACTGGCCGTTCGATTCGCTGCTCTGGACTGCATCCGCCCTTCTCGCAAGACAGTCCCATTTGTTTGTGGTTATATTCTGGTTGATAGAGGTGATCGTTCGCGATACTTGGGAACTTGAACCGTCGCAGACCTCGACGTTCCGTCTTAAATCTCTGCGTGTCCTTCCAAACAGGATCATAGTCCATTCTTGCCCGTTGCACAGCCAAGGCTTGTGCAGCGTTAAGGAGAACAGCCGGCGGAGGCATAAGAGAGCCGGTGCGCACAAACAGGCCGTCCCTTGCCTTGCCGTGGTCATATTGAATCGCCCCAGAGTGCTCACCAGCCGGTTTGCTGACTACCACATGCCCCAGCCGGATCATCCCATCGTCTGTCTCCACCGGCACGCCGCCTCCAATGCCAACTAGCAGGCCATACCTAAGATTCTGAAATGTCATTCTCATTTGTGTGATGACTGTAGCTGCAGGACAATTGCCTGTCTGATAAAGGCCGGCAATCACAATGTTGTGGCCATTGATACTGCCGAGCTTGTAGACATTGTGATCGGCGGGAGACTGCTCGAGAGAGTCGTGTTCTTCGTCCAGCATCTCCATCGCCGCGAGTTGTTCCACTTCTAGAGGGCAAATCCATCCTACTCGGTAGCTGTCGGGGCGGAGCTTTCTCGGAGGCATCGCCGGTGTCGACTAAGCAGCGATACTAGGGCAGTAATCGATTACGAAATGATCAGAAGGGATATCTGATCCTAATCCAAAGAGACAAATACATCTTGTAATCAGCCGTCGAGACTCGAGGGGTTGCACTTTAGGCGCCAGCCTCGCATCGCTTGAGGACTGCATATCGCTGGCCAACCAGACGCATCGATGCGGCTTTGAACTGTATGTAATCATGCAGCACTAAAATCCTCCGCAGCAAATGATTATGAAGGACAGAGAAAAAGAAAAGATGCGACCAAATCGGTAGACTAGCGACAGTAGGGGAAGAATCATAAATTCGATTCGACAACCGTCAGTCATATAAATTCATACCACTATACGAAGTACCTTGTGATTAATAATAATCTGTCCTTATATCAATACTGTACACTGCTGCAGTAGAGCTGTGCGTTTCTTCAATTTCATAGTACTTCTAGCCGCTTACGCTGAACAAAAACCAGCCAATAGCTTTTGATGCTGCTCATAAAGTCTGATACCTTTTCGGCTTTAACCAATTTTAGAAGCACAGCAGCCAGGGATTTGATTGTACCCGCCGGGTGTTTCAAACACAACCTAGAAGTATAGATGCAAAGAAAAAGTAATATATGCTTAGAACAATAGAATAACAAGTTTATTGAAAGTTTTAATGCTGTCCTGTGCTGCCCCAGTTATCTTCCTTAAAGATTAGCAGCGCAAGCTTATGCCTGACAAACAGGCCGAATAGGCCTATGCCGAGCTGCAGCATCGTTACTTCCCAGGCAAGACGGTTTTCCTTCAAGGGACCCCGCCAGACGAGCCATAGGTTGAGGAGGGTTAGGTTGCTCGTTTCTACGAAGCGGCCCTTTTCATCTGTTGTGACCTGGATGAGGCGCAGGCGATGTAAGAGTAGTAATGCCTGACCAACGAGGGGATGAGGTTGTCGATCAGGGGCCCAGGGCGTAATGGACGGCTCGAGGAGGCCAGTGCGGGCGTTGAACTTGGGGAGGCGGTGGCGCGGGCAGGGGATGAGGCCGAAGATCTGAGGGCAAGAATAGAGGAAGTTGAAGATCTGGGGGACGAGAAGAAGGCCGAGCGTCTTGGAGAAATGGCCGAGAATGCCAACGACGGCGAAGACCATGCCAGAGAAGTAGCAGTAGGTGTCACCGACGAAGACTTTGGCGGGGTACCAGTTGTGGTAGAGCAGGGCGCAGGAGACGCCGATCCAGGGGAGAAGGAAGTAGAGCGAGAAGAGATGCGAGTCGGTGGCCGGGTGAGGATACGGGGTGAAGAGGTAGAGGCAATCGTTGAAGGCGATGAGGAGGGACACGACGATGCACTGGGAAACCTCAATGCCGTTGATGCCCGCGAGCATGTTGATGCTCTGGGGGCAGAACATGGCGACGCAGGCCATGTAGACGTAGTAGAGGAAGCCAAGATCGAAGAGGTCGCCAAGGTAAGGCTGAAGCTGGACTGGGATGACGATGGAGGTGACGTCGAAGTCGACAAAGTAGACGACAAGGAGAGGGATGGAAGCCAGACCAGGAATCCACCATTTGTGTCGCCACCGAATATCGAAGAGGTCGTCGCCGATGCCCAGTAATGCGATGGTCTGGAGAGAGATGATGGCGCCAAGGTAGGATGCGAGCTAGATTCATAGCAAATAACAGGGTGAGCTGGGGAATGGTCCTAAAGTTGACGCACAAAGCAATCCTAGTTTGGCTCTCACCTTGTTGTGAGGGAAGCGATGGAGGAAGCGCCCCTCATTGGCATACTGAATCTCAACCACAACATCTCGATTTCCTCCTCCACTGGTTGCCGCGACTATATCCTTGTAGAAGGGAAAAGGGATAAAGACGATGACGGTTATAAGATAGACCGCGGCGCACACCGCGCCCATGCACTCCGGGATCTCGGTGCCATTGGCCTTGCTGAGATCGCGCCCTCGAAAGCCGGCCTTCATGAATGTCGGACCGAGCCACCGGATCATGGCATAGCAGAGCGAAAAGGCGATGAGCGAGAGCGCAAGCGACGCAATAAGGGGTTCGCCATCGCCGTGGAAGGTGTTGGCGAGGATGGCGAGAGAGGCGCCGGAGAGAGAGACGAGACTGAGCGTCTCGGTGCGGGAGAGCGCCGTCGCGGCGGAGGAGTGGGGGGAGCTGGCGACGGTCATGATGGGCGATTGCGAGGTCAAAGGGAGAGGAATTGGACCGATTGCATTGTTTAGGCGAGACGATATGTTCGTGGTGTCTAGAGTTCGCAGGAAGAAATTCGTTCGACGGGGTAGTGCGCGCGCAAGCTTCGATAACGATAACCTCTATTCAACCCAGCCGTCGCCAAGAATTGAACGAGAGAAAAGGAAATTCGAATTGCCAAATTGTCGCACCGAAATAAACCTCTCTAGTTAATGAGTTGAAGCGGTGGAAACCGAAAGGGGGGGCAGATAGAGAACGAAAGAAAGAAAAAAACACAATAAGATGCTGATATTCTCAAGTTTCTGCCACGTCGATAACTCGAGTTGAAACTAGCATGTTGGAAAGCCGAAAGTGGCTTCGTCATCATCAGGGGAGGGGTGTGCACGTGCATGCCTGTCAGTTTCTGAGGGGTGTGCAGAGTAAGAACGCACAGGGATGAAGAAGCATTAGAGAAGGAGTGAGTATCGACTCGATATCCAAAGATGGGATGAAACATTGGTACAATTAATAAATTAATAAGGTTGTTTATTGAGAGTGACATGAGTGGTATTCATAGACCATAAGGGAACGTCTTTATCTGTAGAATTTCTCATATTGTAGAGAGTCGTCACAAGTCAGATTAAAACTAAACGCATATGTACCTAGGTAGTTAAGCCTTCTCATATGCCCATCTCTTTATTGTCTCTAGAATACCATTACCAAGACTTTGCTCGTCTTTACCTAGATCAACCGCTAGCATGCTCAGGCTCAAACATCTAAAACTAGCTACAGTACAGTGCTTCGTATATCAAAAAAGGGGGTATCAGCAGCGTTCGCCATATGTATGTGTATCTCTCATCCATAACACCACATGGCTTGTTAATTCGTATTTTCAATTACTTTGCAACGGCAATCCCTTTCAAACTCCTACTCTTTCTATACCAACTCCCACTTGGCAACATAAGCCCAGGCCATCCCAACTTTGCCTTTCTTGGAGAGAAATTGCTGAGCAGTCACGCCTCGTGCATCTTGTCCATCCATGGAGGTTAGCTGTAGCACCATCACCGACTGGCCTGGAGCCCCAAGGTCTCGAGCATTGACGTCAGCCCAATGCCAAAAGCCATCCGTCTCAATCGGGATGATATCGTCCTTGCGGCCGTCGACACCGTGGAACTGTAGCAGAAACAAAGGAGGTTTTCCGCGGCCATGCTTTTCCGACTTCCAGTGCTCACATATTTTTGAGAACTGGAACCGGACAACTTCGCCACTGTGAACGGATATTTGCTTCGACGCAGGCTCAATGGAGTCCTCGGCAATGCCCTCTTGGCCACAGTTGCCAAACGCTTCCACCGGCTCACCCTGAGAACGCCCAATGACATATTCCTCCCAAGTAATAGTACAGCCGTCGTTTCGGAACTGGTGTCTGCTGTCGGAAGGGAAATGGGTATTGCCGAATCGCTCGCTGCTGTTTGTAAACTGAACGGGGCTAAACTCTTGCTTAAACAAGTTGTTATTTCCACAAATGTGGCCAGCTCCCCAGCAAGCGTCGAGAAGCCTCCAAACGCCACCATCAACCCTAACGGCATTCCATGCATGGCCAGTCGCGTTAGCAGGCGGCGGCCTTTCTCCCTTTTTCAAGGCAGTATAGCCATACCCTTTTCCATGGCCGCCAACGAGAATGCACTCCAGGCCAGCCCTGTTTGCGATTGCCTTGTACGTCTCCGCATAACCTTGACAAACGGCCGCGCCGTTGGCTATGGTATCCTCAGGTCCTTGACCCCTAATATTGCCGCTGAAGAAGGCCTTTGTGTCATACGAGATGTTATGGTGGAACCATGTGAAAATGGCCCTTGCCTTGTCGTTGTACGATGGGAACGGGTCACAAAGTACGCGGGCAAGGTATCCAACAGGATCATTTCGAGGCAGTCCTTCCCTGGGATACTGAGCGGCGACGTCATCAGGTCCGCTCCAGTCTCGACATGTCCAACAGTCGTTAGTCACTGCCGGAGCTGGCGGCGTCCGAGACGCAATGGCCTGAATCTGGGCGACAGAGGGGCGAGATGCCATTGGAACCGGAGGCGGACCGTCATCAGCCGCGGCATTAATCTTGGGCCTGGGTGGCATTCGTGGAGGCTCTGTTGAACTCCCAAAGCCTCGGAATTGGAGAGTTACTGGCGCAGGCTTCGGCGTAGGCTTTGATATGGCCTCAGTGCTTGCCGAAGTCTGGGGCTTGGCTGGTCTCGACGGTTGTCTAGGAGGAAGATTAGGTCTGGCCGGCTGGCTAACCGTCACCCTTGCCGTGACCTCCCTGGAAGCCGTCTGTCTCGCTGCAGCATCCTCCTTTGCCTTTGCCTTTGCCTCGAGCTCTCGTCTGGTGGGCGGCAGAGGAGGCAAGTTGGCCATATCAGACATGGGCGGTAGCTTATGCACGACAGTGCCGTTGGATCCATTGCTCGTGGTAGAGGAAATTGTCTTGGTCAATGACAAGGACGACATGGTAGACTGCATCGAGGCCTCGGACGATGCAGAGTTGCGCCGTCCCGAAGGCTTGGGAACCGTTATGGTCGACGTTCGTCGCGGCGGCAGCGCAGGTGACACCTGAAAAGATCCAGCCCTCGATGGCAATGGCGGGGGGCCGGAAGCATCTGCAGCATTTTGTGTATTCCGACGGGGCAACGGTGGCGGTGCATCGGCATTTGGCTTGGGTCTCGGAGGAGCTTGAGGGGCTCTCTCATGAGCCGACCCGTTAACAGTAACCACGGGAGCCGTCTGGCTTCGGCCTTGAGCTTCAGCAGAAGGGCGTCCAGGAGGTGGCGGAGGAGGAGGCTTCTTGCGAGCAGCCTCGGGAGTGCCAACATTGCTGAAGTTTTTCTGTTTGTTCAACGCTGCTATCCGCTCTGCCAGCGTGTTAAACTGGGGCTCCTCAGCGTCCGCCATATTGTCGATATTTCCTTTTCAATACTCTTGTTTTTCTTCTCTCTTCTTTTTTGGATCCTATTGTTCAGGCCGAATAGAGCGAGGAATTATTCGGCAAGGAGCGTTTACGACGTGACGAATCGAGCTAAGTCGAGCAACAACAGCTCAGCAGCAACAAGAAAAGTAACGAGCGGATGTGCGTTAAAGTACCAGAAAAGAGGAAGAAGAAAGAAAGAAAGAAAGAAAGAGAAAGAAAAAAGGATTAATTGTTCTCTTTCTCCAGCTACCTATTCATCATCAAAGAGCGACGAGAAAAGCAGCGGCACTTTTTGATGAAGAGAAAAGGGAGAAGGGAAGGTTGGTTGGTTGCTGGAGAATCTGAGCGGCGAGTTGGTTGGGTCATAGACGTTTTTATGGACTCTGCACGAAATAAGGGCCAAGCAAAAGTAGGTGCATTAGCTGTTTTGAAATGCCGACTAGACAGACGGAACCAGGTGTTTGCTTGCTCTGCACAGCCCACTTGGCTCACGGGGGTCAAGTCATGTAATTAATACATGTGTGCTGATGGTATTAATAGCCACCGTGCGAGGTACTGGTTACACGCTGGGTGTTTGGCTGCCGTGCACGGAGCTGACCAGTTTCAGTTGCAGAGACGCCGCTTTAGGCAGATGCGGCTCCACGGCACGAGGATTTGTAAAAGGTTTGGGGGAAATGGGACTCTTGAAATAATACGGAGTAGCAGTAATTACTGTAAATAGCTTGCAGCAAGAAGTAGAGCAAAAGAGGAAATAGGCGAGGCTGCGTCCAGGTTCAACGCGTCGTTTTGGTTGGCACACGATGGGGGCGGCTAAAGCAGGAGATGTGGCGCGATATTGCCAGGCCCGCTCGGCAATTGCCTAACCGGGCTACGAGGCTGCGGCATGTAATCGATATGCATGCTGTGGAGGATTTTGGATGGTACCTTGTGTTGGGGTTGGGGTTGAATGTGTGTAAGTGGCATGAGGAATTTGGAGCATATTGGATACTATACTAGTAGTAGTGGTGGTGGTGGTAGCATACCTATGGAGCTTTGCTGTTGGAGTACGAAGTATAGGCAGCTAGCTGTGTTGATTGGACTGAAATTGGTTGTGCAGAGTGCATTAGTTGTTGGTTGACATACAAATAAATAGATGGGCCTTAGGCAGGTTATGACTCATTGACATGCTATTATATGCTGCTCATCACATGCAAAGCTGGTTCAATGGTTATTCATGCTAAAATCGATTAGACAGACCTAGCCTGGGGCTGCCCTATAAAGATAGCAGGTGTCAGCCGAAGCAGATTGATAACGATCCATCAATGTTTTTTTTGTCTGGAGGCATTGATGCACAAGGTGGAGCAGTGTGTCTCCTTGCCCTGCCTAAGTAGTTCGACCATCTATGGATGTCTTGTGGTTCTTATTACGTTGGATTATGGGCTGTCCTGTGCGGTGGCAAATCTCCAAATAACCATTCCCCAGCTCTGCAGTGTCTTTCTTCAACGCTCAACCTTCAAATTGACCAAGATGAAGGACATAATGAATCGCACAATGAATCACCTCCAACGCCGTGATACCCCGCATCTTCATCGCCATATTCATGTCAGTATACCTAGGCCTCCGTAATACCATCCAATGCAATATTAACGACAAGATACTTCGTAGCTGATTCATGCAAAACTCACCTTCAGCCCCCCGCCCCTCATTCAGCAGCAAGCCCACAGTGGCCTGGCGCCTGTTCCACAAGTATGGACTTCGTACGACAGACATGCTCGTTTCCCCTCCCCTCATCCCCAGTTAAAACAAAACCCACCTAGACTACCTAAGGTGCTAGGGCTAGGTAGCTACTCCGTAGACAGCGCGAGCTACTAGCGAAAAGCCAACAGGTCCAGCACACCACCCCCATAATTACAGGGCCAAGAGGCCCAAACTTTCCCAGACTTAGCGCCATCCTCCAAGCAAGTCGCCTAAAAGGCCACCTCCACCCCGCTGAGCCGGCCCCTCTACCCGCCTGGACGTGGCCCATCATCGTTGTGATTCTTCATCTCTCCCCACTTTGTTTCCGTCCACCTGCCGCTCCGGACTTGAATCAATCAATCAATCCAGCCCCAGCCCCAGAAGCTTCGGCGCTGGCGCCAGACGGGAAAAAAGGCGACAAAGCCAGAGAGAGACAGGCCGAAATCCGCTCAGGCCGCTTTGCCTTTGTCCTCACCCTTTTGCCGGATCAGAGTGGCGCGCTGGCCTCGGTCTGGCTGAACTAGGTTTTTGCCTTTGTTGCTCCGACTTCTCCCTCGCGCTGTCGCAACTCCTACATCACATCATATCGCACAGCTCATCAGCCAGTATCGCCATCGATCATCGCCATCGATATCAGCATCAACATCAACATCCAACACCAGCGTCCAACGTCGCCGCAATCCATCCTACCGACCCTCTTAGCGTCTCCCGCTACAACTTAGTCGGCAGCCCAGCAGCTTTGCGTGCTCCTCGCCGGCAAATCCCACCGGCCGCCTAGAACGTCTTTCGTGACCTTCCCTCCTCATCGTCGTCTGCGGCGCTGAGGAGTGCGCTTCGCTTCGCTTCGTCTCGTCTTCGTCGCCCTCTCGCCCGCCTGCTGCTGCTCTCCCAGCAATCCACCATGGCTACGAGCGCTGCCGGCGACGAGATGGTGGCGGCCGAGTCCAAGAAGCAGCGAACCTCTTTCGTCAACTTGCCCGCGGAGACCCAGCGGGACATAATCTCACACGTACGGGATCCCTTGTTAGATTTCACACGCATATACCCTTACAAAAAGCATCCCCATGATTTTTTTTCCCTTTGATATACCAAAAATCCATCTATCTCATATACTTACTTGTTCGTCATCTCGCCTAGTGCTCCCAAAGCGATCTGATATGCCTCGCTCTTGTCTCTCGCCACTTCCACGAACTCGCCTCGGCCCAGCTCTACAGAAACTTTCACATCGTCTTTCCCGACGATGACGACCTCAACTTTGACTCTCCCATTGACGGTCTTGCCGGCGGCCTTGATACTTTCACCACGAGCAATTACGACTATGCCAAACACCTAAGGGATTTGTCCATGGACACTCTTAGTGCTGGCCTCAAGGGAGAGTCCTCTTACCAGTCATATTTGTATAGCGCTAGTTGCGGAAAGTTTCTGAATACGCTGTTACATCTTACGCTTAAAAAGGCGAGGTCGCTCGAGGTTTTCCGGTAAGTATACACATCTTCATCTACTGCGCCTTGGTTGGGGTGTTCAAGAGTTTGTGTGAGTGCGAGGCATGCTAAGTCTCGTGGTCTTTTTTTAGATGGAACATTCGCGTAGAGCTAAGCAGGCCTGTCTTCCGCGAGCTACATCGAATAGCCTCACTCAGGAAACTGCATATACGGATGCAGGCGGGAGAATCATACTACGTTCAGCCGCCGCCGCTACCAGTCTCCATCGACGTTCACCCCCAGCCAGATGTGACAAATCATTGGGGAAGCATTCCACCGCTTGCTCCCCTTACCTTACTGCCTCCCCCTCCGCCCCCGGGGGTAACGCTACCTATGGTCAGCGGTCCCCCGCCTGCTCTGATACCACCGTCATCCAAGTCCGCGCCTAAGAACAAAGCTGGAAAACGTATGGCTGGTGCAAAAGAACCGTCCACGTTTTCGGGTTTCAAGAATCTCAAGAGCCTAAGCATCTTGGATATCGATTCTCTCGATATCGTGAGCGAACTCAACGCTTGCATCAAGAACTCTAGCTCGACGCTTACCGAACTTCAACTATCCCTATCGGATACTTTGGCAAGCCAGGCGCGTAAGCCTCCGCCCGATTCCGACGCAGACGATTCCGATGTTGAGGACGAATTTCAGGTTGTTCCCGTTACCCAGAACAACGGCTATGACTCAACTGGTCCCGTCAAAGCATTCCGTGCCCAGGAGGAGCGAAAGCTTCAGGAGTCGGTGCTTGGTAGAATATTTGAGCTGTTTCCCCCTTCAGCCGACGTGCATCTCAACTCGGAGGATGATGAACCTGGTCAGGATAGCGACAAGAAAGATGCAGAAAATCCGCCGACGGATGTTCGAGAAGCTTTCTTTACATCCATAAAGAATGTCTCGACTAAACTCATGGCCATTACCAACGGATCATCTGATTTCTCTGCCTCGCAGCAAGACATGCTTGACACTATCGCGAAAGCGGCGAGGAAATATGTAGAATCTATCGAAGGCCCCGAGCAGGCTAACGGATCGCCAAATATCTCCAGCGGGGAGGCCACAACAAGCACAGCCGAAGGTGTATCTAAGGATGAGGCTTCGACCGCGAGCGAGGAGACAACTGCTGGACTTCCTTCAACTAAGGAAGCCGAAGAAAAGTCTGATACCACGGCGAACGACTCAACAAAATCTGACGAAGCCTCATCAAGCAAAGTATCCAAGAAGAAAAACGGCGACGCTTCCCCTGACGATATTGACATCGAGCATGTAGAAGTCATTGGTGACAGGTTTGAAGAAACAGAAGACTTAAATACATCAAATGGCGTCGAGTCCAAACCTGTGGATGAAGGCACTCCCGAACCAGAGCCACTCCAATCTGATTCTTCCGCTGACTCTGCTACTCCTACGCCCGCGGTTGAAACGGTTGAACCATCAAGCAAGACGGCTGAGACTAAGACTCAAACTAAGGCGGCAAAAAACACCACTCAGTCTTCTACCCCAAAGGTCAACCTAGAGAACCTAATGACCAAGCTTGGCTACTTCCGAGACAGATCAAAAGCAATAGGAAAGCGAATTAACGATATGCGTGCCCAGGGCTCGGCAATGGACCATACGCAGATCAAAGATGCCGACGCACAGTTCAGAGGCTTCAGCGCCATGGTTACTGACCTTCAGAATGAAATCCAAGTGGTTGAGGAGGAGATGGATGAAGTGGAGCGTCAAGTGGTAGCTATCAACGCTAACGGCATGAGAGACTATGTCCGCAGCACAAGAGGCCTGGCGCTTACATCGCTGAGCATCTATCTTGTCCCCGTCAAGGCATCAGTTCTGTCACGGTCGGTCAATCTATCGTGCCTCAAGCAGCTTACCCTTCTCAATGTTGGCAATCAAGCGCCCATCTGGACTCTCCTCGCCAAAGAGAACAGACTGCGACCCCTCGGATTGAGGAGCATCTTCACCGACAACGTATCCAACGCCTTTCTCGCTTTCGCATCTCAGCTCGAAGAGATACACGAGCTCTTCTTACTGGAGCGCAGCATTAAGAGCAAGCCCGAGAGCTTTGCGCCGCGGGGCACAACAACTATGGAGCAGATTCGCCGGCTTGTCCTCAAGAAGCACATTGGCAAGCTTAGGCGATTGATGATCAAAGATGAATCAACAGGGCCTAATTGGGACTGTAATGAGAAGACGATGGTTCTCATTTGCACCCGTGGCCGGAATCTCGAGGAATTAGCGCTGAGTATGAATATCCAGGCCGTGGTAAGTAAAAGATGAGAAACAAAGACAATAAAATGGAATGCCATTTCGTGTGCCACAAGAGGCTAATTTGAACAGCATGTTTTTATGCAATACTTCTCAGGTCTTGTTAACCTGCGCGCCATCAATATCCTACACTTCCGCAACAACGATACCTGCATCTGGGTTGTGCGGGAAATCTTAAGATTCATTGTCGACAACCTATCACATTACCCTGAGCTCAAACTGGAGTGGATCGCAATGGAAGGTGATCGCGTCGACCGGGTGATTAGACCGACAGACGAGACCGACGACGCCCCGGACGAGCGAAACAATAACAAGCGAGCTAAGAACAAGAGCAAAGACAAAGCTCCGGTCGGCGTGGGCTCCGGCCTCCACAATGCTTTCCCGACTCTTCCTATGGATGGCCTTGACTCGGAAAGCGACAGTGATGATGACGGCTTCAACGGCGGAACTCGGTTGCGATTTAAGACGGTGGGGCCGCTACAGTTTTATGACGTATGGGGGGTGAAGATATTCGACAAGGAGATTCGCAGCGGGAGACTGTAGGGGGAAAGTTCCTTTTTTTCGCCACTTTCTTCTTCCCTTCTCATTCGCGTCATACACTCGTACGTACGTACATACCGACTTGGGGTACATGGGCTACCTACGATGCTCATGGTAGGAAAGCAAAGCAGTCACGGGAAAGCCTACGTACTTCATCTTCTAGGTAGGGCTGAGTGTCTAGTACATGTTCAAGTGCTGGAGATCCGTATAAAAGAGTAAGAGAGAAAACGATGGAGTACCAGCACCAGGAACGATGGCAGGGCTTGAATCAATATGAGAATGGGAAGGGAAGGAAGATGGAGAACGGAAAGAATGGAGAAAACGGTGGACGGGACTCTTTCGTACAATAGCAGTGATCAGCGATCAGCGAAATGAGATGCGATAAGAGAGCCTTTCTATATGTACATACGACAAGGCACTCTACTCGCCATACAACATATTTAGGGAACAGAACAGAACAGAACAGGGTCGGGACAAGCCGGCGGGGAGGTTATACATGGCATCACGGCACAGGCGTCTAATAGCGAAGCGCAAGCAAATATCCATCGGGACGGAAAGTATGTTGCGTTGTATTTCGTATTTGGGTAGGAGATACGTTAGCTTAAGAGGGAAAGAAGAAAAAATCCAGAACAAAACAAACAAGAGTTGATGAGGTATGAATGCTGAGTGGTTCAAGATGGTCGGCTCCAGATGAAAGTGTGTGATTTATTTATTTATCTTATTCTTTCTTCTTTTTTCCATTTACTTCTTACTCTTTAGGCTCTTTTGGCGCCGGGCAAGTCCCTTTTTGTTTTTTCCTTAGGGATGCATTTACTCTGGGAAACGGGATATTAGGAGAAGGGGGAAAACTGGTGATACAGTACATGATATGTGACACGTCAGTATGTTTTGATAGCGAAAGATATCTATATAACTTCCTTTTCTTTTCTTTTTCTTCTTTAGTTCATTTTGAATTGTCTACGTCTCAATGTTTCCTAGCCCCCATCCCGTGCGCATTATGTAGGACTGTAAGTAGGGGACCTCTGTGGCGCGGTGGGGTGCAGCGGCAGATATATACACAAACGGGCTATGATCGTCACGCTGAAGTTGGGTCGTTAGAGGGGCAGTGGCTTCTGGGAAGGGAAACAGCGGTAACATGCTGCAGCAGCATATTTTAATGCTGGCAGTCTTGCAGAAGGGAAGAGGAGTGAAACCAAGCTGGGATCAAGGGTGGAGATAAAGAGTAGAATAATGATGTCTTGATGAAATCGGTTCAATGTGAAATGTTGAGAGGCTGGCTTATAGAAAAAGGTGGATCATGTTTTTTTTATTAGCCCAGCAATACGCATCGCCAACAAAAATCTTATGCAAATCAAAACCAAAGCTATGACAGTGGCGGTGATATCAGCGGGATGTACAGTCGCTTCTGAAGCAGCCAATCCAGGGTAAATAAAGGCGTCGAATAAACTTGCGGACAGGGTCTGTCATGATATCTAGAGACGCCCTTCAATACATGCACTGACCGCATATGTTGCGAGTACTTTGTCTGAAATGGGATCTAGAGTATCTGGTACTTGTGCGTCTTGACTTTCAAGGAAGATCTTAGCAGCTTCACCCTGCATAGTATTGACGATATGCGTGATTGGCAGCGTCATACCGTGGGGGGAGTTCGAAGGACCACTCTGGCCTACCGAATGGGCCACACAAGATGAGACCGGGGAAGATATCAACACGCACATACTACTCGGAGAGAGGGAGGAGAAACATGTTCGGCCTCGTGCCATGGCGGGTTCACTGGGCCACGAGAAGTCATGCAAGGGGGTGTAACGGCGATGTTGTGTCTGAGCTGTGTAGGGTATCTACCATATCCCCCCCACAAGACCGCATCATTTTCTGCAGAAAAAAAACAGACACGTAGATGAGGGCTTGTAAGATTTGAGGAGTTTGGGCTTCCCTTGTGCTGCTGAGACTTCACACGCCCTGAGATGGCCAAGCAGGGTGGATTGGGCAAATGTTCACGCCTGTAGAGCACGGATCACAAGGAAGATCGGAAACATTGGGCGCATCTGGTTATCAGCAGTGTCGTCACATCAACCCCATCGCAGGTATATCCCAGATGCACCGCAGCAGTTTTCGAGGCGGAGGGGGATCCAAGTGGGATGAAGCAGGCGCTACAGCCTGCCATACGACACCACGATAAACCCCAGCCGTGATAACGGAGCCGTGTTTACGTACCGGTCCTTGTCAATTACAGTGTGTCGATTATGATGCATCGTTGAAAATTCCCTGCTTCTCCTCATCTAACCCCAACACCAGTTGGACGTGATTCTTAATATCTGAGCGTTGTATTAGTATGAAGAATAGGGAAGTGGCACACCGAGGCCTCCCATCTAGTATCAACCTACCAACAAACACTTCGTTAGACTAGTGATAGGGCAGAGAATGCTGCGTTTCGGTAATGTGACCCGAAAGCCAACCAAACAAAACCACCTGAATAAAATATCCTACTTAGCTATCTTGCACACACCCGAGGTTAGGTGGATAGAAGCAATGCTGTATGAATGAATATCGCTTCCAAACAACATCATTCCAGAAAGTGAAATGGAGAAACCCGAACAATGTCAGCTACAATGAACCACTTCGCTGAGACATCGTCACAGCCACCGCACGACCGGATCGAAACAACCTCCGCCATCATAATACCGAATGCTAGAATGTATGCACAGCCGGCACAAGAACATCGGAAAAGGGGGGGCGTATGGGGCTTGAACGTCCAAGTCTCTTTGTAGGACACTCTGGATCGTCACATCGGCAGATCCAGAGCAACGCTTTGATCGCATGGTCCTCAGGGCTCCGCTACTCCGTATGTGGAGAATCGGCAGATGCCCGATGGACAAGACGCTGGCAGCCGATGATTAATAGTAATAAGCCGATTGTGATAGAAATGATGCACTATCTTTTTTGGACAAAACAAGGCCGAGGACGAAGTACTGAGTAATAGTATGTCGCATTTGGCCGTATGGAGGCGGAGTAAATGCTCCATCGGCACGCTAGCCGGCGTGGTTGCGCTCCGTGCATACAGACAAAAATACACATATACGCAGAGTATATGCGTATATACAAGCTGGCCAGTGGCATGGCGTATGAATATGCATAATTCCTTGTCGCTGGCACTACTTCGTAGCCAGCGCCGAAAAGCTCCATGGGCCATTCCGTGCCAAAAGGCGCGACCCACACACATCTTTTGCTTTCGGTGATGTTTATGCGACCAAACCGGGGCGTCTGAGAGGCGTTGTCTTTGGTGGAGATGAGAGATAAGAGATGGTTGTATTTTGTTGATTTGCACTGGGCAGCGATGAGGAGAAACTGACAAATATCCAACCTAACATGACTATTTGGTTGCTCAGCCAAGAACCAAAGCACACATGAAACTCAGCCGTCTAGAATAGAGCTAGACTCGCACGAGAGGGATTCGCCCGAGAAGGATCTCGTCGTACGATAGCAGCAGCGCGGCAGCCCTGTTGCGCCTCATTATGGCCGGGAGATGTAGCCGATATGTCGAAGAGGCAGCAAATCAGAAGTCTCCGAAGTCCAACCCCACGGAAATGCAGTGATTGTGGCTTGTGGCTTGCTTCTTTGTTCCGTATTCATTAACTGAAGTTGGCAGCCATGTTGACGAAATGCCAGCCACTGTTCCGTAGATAAGAAATCGGAGTCTATTTGTTTGGCTGGAATCTGTTCACGCCGCCGCTGATGCCCAACGCTGATTGTTGATGTCATCGTCGTGGTCAGTGTAATGGTGTCTTTAGTTCCAAATAGACATGGCGCTACTTTGTTAGGCTGGGCGCCGTTGCTGATCCCGGTACCCGCCATGGTGTAATAGTCTAAATGGAGGCGCAAAACCCACCAAAAAAGAGAGCCGGTACCCGTACTAGCCTAGCACTCGCACTGATTAGCTGATTGTAATTCTTGCTGAGGTTCGGTAAAATGAGGTTGATGGCGGGTTAGTGGTCAGGCTGTGAGGAAGGGAGAGATATTGGTGGTAGTACTAACCGAACGGGTGTGTATTTTTGGAACAAAGCTGAAGCCCGCATTGTCGCTTGTTCGGCAGAGCCAACTTGGCGGTAGTAGTAATTCGTAGCATATGGCTGAGAAAGCTGACAGCTAGACTGTACATAGCTCAATCCCGGACCCCATAGCTGGATCAATAAAGCTGGTAGCAATCTGGCTGGCTGTGGAGCTTCATGCTATGTTCTCTTCTTCTTTTGCCCCTCCGAAGCTGCTATTTTTGCGTTAAAGATGAGACATTGTGCGCTATTGCAAGTAGCACCACTGATGCTGCAGGCACGCAGGGGTTCTGGACCCCAAGAGCGTCTGGGCGTGGGAGCCGAGAGGCTGGAAAGCTGGGGAAGAAACTGCGGAGCTGAAGAGCTGAAGAGCTGTGCCGTGGGTGGCGTCGAGTCGAGATCATGTCCAGAGCGTGTCGAGTCCAGAGTGTGTCGAGTCCAGAGGTCGAGTCCAGAGGTCGAGTCCAGAGGTCGAGTCCAAAGGCCGAGTCCATCGCCGTTGCCTTGACCAATTTTTAGCCTATGGCAGATGATGTTGATTGACTGCTTCCGGGTGAGACCTGCGGCATGCGAGCAATTGCTAGGAGCGCTGCGCTCCATGCGATCAGAGACATTTGTTGCGTGGCAACCCTGCTGAACGCAGAAGGGGTTTGTGATTTTGCTTTCCACAGCTAGCCGAGATCCGTCCATCACTTATCGCACGAGGTGGCGGTGCTGCTATTGGCCTGATAAGACCTACAGGCGAGGGGGGGTGGATGGTAGACAGTGACAGGCGCTATAGACAGGCTCTAATGGCTGCAGCTTTTGTTTGCCAGAGTATGCGCATGACTGCTCGTGCATACAAGCAGATACTAAGTAGGTACCTACATGTAGGCAATAAATGGTAGCAAGTGCGAACTTATAATACCGAGATATCTACAATTTACCATTAGAGATTGGCCTGTTGCCATGCACCCAGATTCTTCGGCTATTTCTCGTCTACTATTTACGGATCAATTAATTGGGACTTTGCGTTATGCGAGCAGTACAGGCATTAAGCATAAACGCGCCCGCGACTGCGTGGTATATACAAGGAGATGCTAGGCGATTGGATGCCCTCAGCTCTGGGAATGGCTTAGCGACGGATTTCAATCTCGAAACCAGGAGGGCACCCCATTTCTTGCATAACTATGGAGCAACTCATACTTGTTCGCAGCGCGCGCGTCACGCGCTCAAATCCCGTCCGCGGTGGCCCCGGGATGAGGGTGCATACTGGTAATATTTGTCGTAGTACTTAGCCGCAGGGTTCGACATTTGGCCTCTTGGAAGGACAGGGAATGTGCTGTTCGCTGGGGGGGGGGGGGGGGG
>JARFTM010000232.1:0-44140 GCA_030278935.1 Trichoderma polysporum | reverse complement strand
ACCTTATAATAAATATAGCAACTATTATATTATAATAGTTAAGGTGCTATATTTTAGTTATAAATGAGCTAAAGTATAGGCAGTAAGCGTTATAATATAGTGTATAGATAAAGTGCTATAGTACAGTTATGGGCTAAAAGTCTGCGAACGGTATACTGAATGCCACTAAAATTTACAGTATTTATAAATATATAATTAAATATATAAAAAATATAGGGGCCTTATTGAGGTTTACATTAAGAGATTGATAATGTAAATTCCACATTCTGGCAGCATCACTTTATTTATTTATTTAAGCAGAAGCTGTGGCGGACTAAATGTGTAATAAATTATTGCCTCCGAAGCTTGGTGTGTATTTTATTTTATGCGTTCGCAGACTTTTGGCCCCTGACTGTAGCCTGTATAATAAATAAGGCGCTAGAATATAGAAGGTAAAGCGCTGTATTATAGGGGGTAAGGCGTTATAATATAGAAGATAAGCGCTATAATTAGGCTTTTATAAATTAATTGGCCGAGGTCGGTGCTTAGCTTCCACCAGCCACATAGCCGAATTTTTTTAGATGGTAATTACACCAGGATGGATAGTGGCTAGTGCATCCCAAAAATAATTGGTCAGTACTCTAGACTCTGATGCCACAGCTCTATACAGTGAGATGCAACAGTGTTTGCACCCTGTTAAGTTAGTGCCCCTCTATAACAACAAAGAATCGCTATATTATAGTGAACAGATCGCTAACTTATAGCAAGTGCAACACTAAGCCATAGCTTATTCTGAAGTAATTTGCGCGATGGTGGCCTAGACATTGCCAAATCTGGCTAGGCTGTATACTCGGTATTGTATGTGGAAACAAAGTGCAAAAACTTTTTGCATCCCACTATAATAGGTACATAGCAGCTCATGTGGGGGGCTATTTCACTTTGCTTATCTTCTATATACAGACCAGCCCGCTGTATTCTTGGTTCAAAGACATTTGGTATTCTTATAGCATAACCTGAGGCGCAAAAAAATTCGGAGCACTATATAAAACTTCCCTCTTGTTCAAATTTCGTGATTCTTACTCTTACTCACTACATGAAGTACTTAATACTCCCCATTTTAACCTCAAATTTCTATGACTTCTTTAAAGTCTATATCTAAATATGTTCGCGCCTGCCCAACGGATAGTACATGCTCTTAAGCCACAGACTGCTGCATTAGGAGCCACACTCCTCTTTGTTGGTATAGGCAGCACATACAGCTTCCTTGTATACAACCGCGTTATAAAAAAAGATCAAACCTGTATTCGATCAGAGCTAAGCGTGTCAGACTCATTTAAAAACTCATATACCAATCGAAGCCTTGTCAACCCTCATGGCCATGTTGCTATGGGGGATTCTCACTCAATTGTTTTAACTGCAGATCCGAGGCAGGAGATGCCATCAGAGGAGGCATTACTTTGTGCATTTGTGAATGGCTTTTTTTCAGGTCCGGTTTTTATGCCGGAGAGAATAGTCCTTCGGCTTTTAGGACTCTATATGGTGAATTTTGAAAGTGGGTTTTACTGGAAGCGGACGGATATTCTTGACTATACTCATACATTTTAAAAATAGGCTTGGCAACAGCAGATATTCGACAGAGCATCTGGAGCACATCACAACTGTCCACTACCAACCTCCCTCCCAAGACAGCTGTTTTATGGGGATGTTTTCAAGTAGCCAACATTGAACTCCCAAGCTGCACAGACGATATACATACGGAAAGTATTATTGACGTTGTCTTCGGTAACAGCCAGGGACAATTTGCTGGATGCCATCGATTTTCTATCAAGCGACTTGAGACAAATTCTGATAACCAGAGAAATGAGACAAGATTTCAGATACGGTTGGAGTGTATTGTCTGTAATCCGACTGTTAATAGGCCGTTTACTATTAGCTTTTTGCGAGGGTTTCACAACATATACGCCAGTTTGCTGTTTAGAGATGCCGTGGCTGAGGTGAAATATAAGTTAGGCCTGACAACAGTATAGATTTCATCCTGTAAGGTAGAACTTTTTGTTAGGAGCAATTTCTCCGCTATGTAAGGTATAGATGAAAATCACATATACCACATTTGACATATACCGGTAACAAATATTTTCAAGATCATGCGGCCCTTAGGAGAAAGAACAGCGTAATAACGACTATATGTAAATCTTTGTAATCGTGGCGCTATTGCTGGCGACTTGCTCGGGATCTAAGACAATATGGACTCGCAGGCTTATTATTTCAGACGACTTGCTCAAGTCACGCAGATTGTCACATGATATAAATATACCAGCATTGTCTTTTTTTGGTAGCCTAATTATTAGTTACACTTGAAGTGAAATATCCGTTTAGGTTTAGTAGCAGAAATTATAATAGTCGGAGTCGGCAGAGATCACTGCCAGGTAATATTCAACAAGGGTTTGCGCATTGGCATAATAGTATGATCGGCGGCAAGTGGGTCACGGAGTGAAACGAAACCCTGCCTGCGTCGGGATTTGATCGATGAGTCAGTGATGCCATTTTGGCGTCGTAGGGTGCCAGCACTGGAGCAGCACAAGATCCTTTCTGAAAGCTTGAACTTCTGCAATGCTCCGTAAGTAAAGATAGTTGCATGGAAGCGTGCAGTTTACCAAACAAAAACTAAGACATATATTGGGTTTTATTAATATAAGTGGTGCAGCGCGTAACTTAGATCTTAATGTAAGCTTTTAGTGAGATCTTTTGATTAAAATAACTAGCGATGCCGCTAATGGTAGTTGATGGAAATACTTCAACCAAGGGCCTAGTTTTCTTTACCGGAAGAGCTTAAGCTTAAATATTGCATCTAGTTTTATTATTTTATTACTCGCTCTACTTATCTATCACAGCCTAATGCAAGTTCACCTTTGCCCGTTCCAATCTCAATTTAGAATATGCCGCGGTTTTTGACAGCTCCTGAAGATTGCTTCGTAGTGGTAATAGCCTTGGAACTGGTGGCAGTGGTAGTAGCGGGCTTGGAGCTAGTGGTGGTGGTAGTCCTGGAGATGGCAGTGGTAGTGACAGGCTCAAATACATTGATTCTATCCTTGCCGCCACACATTTCTTGCTTGTTTCCACTGCATGGGATGTTACAATCTGTCTGGTTCCTGGACGTCTGTCCGCCAACAAAACTACCGCACCAGCATTGGTTTCCTTGCTTCACACCTGCGTAAAGCACATTGCCGTTGGAAGCCTTCCAGCACTGGTCTTCACAAGACTTGACCTGGAGAGCAGCATCACTGCTGCTCAGTTGCTTCTCCATAACTGGATACTTGGCATCACCGTCCATGTAGCATCCCAAAGGGTTCCAAGAAGTAGGAGACGGCTTGTGTGTAGATGAGGTGATTGTGGTAGTTGTAGTTTTTGACATTGCGGTGGTAATATGGGTGGCAGTAAAGCTAGCCCATCTCTCCTTGGTGAGGATGCAGTACGATTGGTATCTCCACGGCTTGCAGTCTATGCCGACTGAAGGATTCCATTTGTGGAAATCTTCAGGGGAGATGGCGAACATGGAGCGGATGGACTCGCAAGTATCTGACTCGTCATTGTTGAACCACTCCATGCAGGTGGAAATGGTGGCTGGATCCCATTGAAGCTCGGGCTGGAAACTTGCTGCAGTCATAGCAACACCGTAGCTGAGGGCTAGAGTGATAGTGAACTTCATCGTGATGGAGTGTGCAAATCTCACGATTCAAGTGTCCTGCTCCCTGTAAATGCTGACAGTTGTGAAGATGAAGGAATGAACAAAGTCAAAGGATATCAAGGCAGCCTCGCGTGAGAAAAAAAAAAGTGCAAAGGCGAAGAAACCAAGGCAAGATGATAGTGACTCACAAGAGATGGGCCTTTGCTTTCGTTAACTAGCTAGAAAATGGTTCACGCTTAGATATCCGGAACCCAAAGGCTGAAGAGAGGTGGCTGAGGTCCGATGCATCCATGCAAGA
Organism: Trichoderma polysporum; assembly: GCA_030278935.1. Taxonomy (NCBI): domain Eukaryota; kingdom Fungi; phylum Ascomycota; class Sordariomycetes; order Hypocreales; family Hypocreaceae; genus Trichoderma; species Trichoderma polysporum. Next base: position 40,178 of record JARFTM010000232.1, on the reverse strand, counting down.
TTGCATGACTGAAAAATGAGCAAAAAAAAACCTTTTTTTTAAGTCTTTTCTCATCTTACTAGCTTTTCCGCCGACTCGCAGCACTTTTGGTAAACGCCGAGCGCTCACTTGTCTTTTCATCGGCTCATTCAGCATATATTTTGTTGTTGATAAGACTCTAGTCACAACAGAGGACCCGCGAAGATTTTACGAGTACTACCTACCTAATAGGGTTAAGCTTAGCTCCGTGAGAATACTATTACCATACTATTATAGACATTTAGAGACGGAGCCGCTGCAGTTGGGTCGAGAATCTCGAGTTTTCCTGTTAGCCTGTGCCAAAGGGGCCCAGCTGATGCGGGCAATTTGCGAAGAAGCACGGAGCAAGACCTGAAAGTAGCTACGGGCAGGGCGTCGGCGAGGTTGCGGACACGGCCCGGAGGACTTAACCTATATGCCTAGGATGCGCGCTTAAGCATCAATCCCTAGGGGATCTGCTGTCTGGCGGGGCCACAAGGCACTATAGGAACCCTTGATTTGTTCGTGCTCTATACTGTACCTAGGTGCCTAGGCCTCAATATAATAATACTGGTCCACCGCAAGCAATCTAGCCTACTTGCAGTAAGAACCTACCTGATTCCAGGCCCCTAACAGCGCCACAACGGCGGATGTACTCCGTATATTAGGTAGAAACCGGCTCAATTCGGATTTTCCAAGCTCGGAGCCTCTCGCCGCTGCCAACGACATGTAGCATCAACACTTCGTATTAGGCCCTCACCTGCTTGAGTTGCGCCTGAGTCAACTCGCAGTACGGAGCAACTCCGTAGACAATAGAGCAAACCTCACCATATCGGCTCCCTCGGACCATCGGACGCGGGTCCCTTTGATCGGACCGAACTCGCAACAATCTTACTTGCACTACCTACGAGCTGTTGGCCGTAACATATAGCCATCAGCGGGGCCATAGCAAGTTTTCAACCACCATGGCCACCACTTTTCATCCATTTCAGCGTCTGCCCTCTGAGCTTCGCACCCAGATTTGGGACTTGGCGGTATATCCACGTCTCGTCCATATCCGCACAACGGAGGTATCAGAGACACGGACCTCTCCCGGCCGCTGTGACTTCGCTTCACCAGTACCATCCCCTGCTCTCATGCACGCCTGCCAGGAATCCCGTCGGCGTGCTCCCTATCATAAAGCCTTCCATACTACTTTGCCTGGTGAATCTGAGGCCCGATACATCTGGGTTAATTTCCAGGAAGACCTGATATGCCTCGTAGACGAAAAGGTGGAACGGCTTGCACCGCACGAGGCCGATATTCGACGGCTCAGGTTTACGGTACCAACTGATCCTTACTTCGACCCTTTCGACCCTTTCTATGAGTATTTTCTCCACAATAGCCATAAGATGGTGAAGAGATTTACAGCTCTGCGAGAGTTGCATGTGGCCATTGAAGAGCGCTTCTATTTCTGGGGTTCCGTACACGTTGCGGACTACGTCAAATTTCTTGACCTCCATACCGGGCTTTTGTTGACTGGGCCTCAGCTGGAGATGGCACATGCCTGGTTTTGGTCGAGCGGAGGGAAAGTGCAGGATATGGATGGCTTTGATGAGGAGCTACAGTTTGTGGTAGATAATATCGACGGGTTGGATTTCAACTTATCACAGTTTGCAGATGTAGAGTAAGACGGAGTCAGGAAGACATGATCAAGCAAGGGAGAGCGTTTTCTTTTCATCGGCACAAATAGTCGTCTGTATAGATACTAATATATAAATCAAGACTAGCATTGACTCCAATAGATGCCCATGAGCAATAGTATAGCTTCAGACTCCTCAAGGGTCTACATCTCAAACCTCTTCGTCTTGTCCTCCCCCTTTTCAGGCTCCAATTTTATACATCCTTTGGCCTTGCTTTCGCTGGTTTCATAAGCTCTATAACCATCCTGTGTTCTTCGGCCTGCTTATCTGTGGCATAGAAGTTGTCTTTCGTCTTCTCCGTAATTTTCTCCATCTCTTCTTTGGTATACTTGTTGCTGTTCACCGCCCCTGAAATGGTCCCCGTCTCCCACACCTCGGAAGGGTTTCCTGGGTTGTGACCTGCACCAACTTTCTCCCTCTTCGCATCAATCCCTTCCGGGATCAGTGCCTTTTCTGTTGCAGCAATGAGAAATTTGCCATGATCGCCCACTCTTGCTAACTTGATCTGAGTGGTAGTCTCGGCGAAACGCTCGAATATTTTCTGGTTGCTTTTCACCTTTTCGTCGTCCAATCCAACTTTCGCTACCACCTTTGTGACCTCGTGGATATTGTCCACGTAGTCGTCTGTACCTTGATATATTGCCCTGTACCCTTGCCAATCCTGGACGGTGGGATTGCTAGGACGCTTAGCCATATAAAAAGCGTACACCTTTTCCCCAGTCTGCTCGGGATCAAAATCTGTGGTTTTGAGATCCAGAAGCTTGCCATCTTTGTCTGCAAGAAGCTGGTCTGTGCTTACTGTGCCGCCGATCCAGTTGTGATAACTAAACGTGCAGCGTCGCCCCGGCAGAGCACCTTTGCACTCTACCCACGATTCCTTCTTGGTTTTTGGGTTGATTCTGCATTTTCTGCGATCGGGTCCCAGCTTGTACATTTCCATCCAAGTATACGCTGATTTTCCTCGTTCAGTCCGTCGATTTGGTAGGCGTAGTACAACCACACACGTTCTAATGCTCCGGCGAAGCCACCGGCTAAAACCTTGGTGACGAGGAGAAGGCAGCCTATGAGGAATTTGGCTTTCATGATGGAAGACTTTGGATGAGAGAATGACGACTCTCACATGTCAAAAGTATTGAAAATGTATAAATGATATCCAAGTTGGAGCCCGTAAGAAGAAGCAGATAGAGCTTCTAAGAGCAGACGCGTGAGATACTCTATAATACATACTTTACTCGTAGCCTACCAACGAGGCACTCGTGCAAAGAAATTGTTGGATGGGATGGAACTTTCGTGGTCGACTTCTTGTCACATCTGGTTCTAGTACATTCCCGCAATGAAAGTATTCGCTGCTCGGACAGGACACGGAGACAGGGGTGAGAATGCAGGTGTCCTTTAGTGGATACCTGTTCACATGCAAGAATCATGCTTAAATAAAGGCTTTGATGTAACGCTAATCGGCTGCGTCTAGTCGGTAGAACCGTGCCGCATCGGCGTTTATTGGCCTCGCGGATCTAGTCGCGAATTGAAAATTCAAACGACGGAGCCATTCCCTGTAATTGCGGCGCAGCCTCGGACACTATTCTGGGCCGGTCCGAAGGCACTTACGAGAATGTATCTTCGTGGGCTTCCAGATCCATCGGTTTTACCTGATGAAGAGATTTTGGTGTTGGTCAGCCGGCAGAGAGTCTGTTGGTGATATTTTAGAATTTAAGCCATGTTGAATAAATCGCTGTTACTCTCTATTCATAGCCATGTCCACCTGTTACCGTCCGTCTTGCCTCCCTCCTTTTCATTAGCACACTCTTTTTCCTTCTATTTTCTTTCAGTCCTTTTCATAGGTATCTTTGGGAATTTTCATTCCTTAAAGTTTGGCCATCAATTCATTCACTGCCGGCTGAGGCCCGTTATACCTCCTTTTCCCCATCAAGATGGAGAGTTCCCTATCATATTACCTCACTTCGCTTCTCCTGGTGGCAGGGACAATAACATCAGCGGCTGCATCACAACTTGATTTTCGTTCAGACAAAAGCCTAGACTCATGGAGTGCGGCAAATGATCGTACCACATCGCCCCAAGCATGCCCCTTATTGTGTCAAGATGGTGACTTAGGCCTTGGTGATTCATCATCATGGTTCCTGTTTCCAGATGCTAGTCTGAAATTTGCAATAAGACAATGCTGCTGAGTTTCAACATCCAAGAAAATGGCATTGACGGAAAGCAAGCACCTGTCATCGCTATCAGAGGGTGCAAAGCAGAATATAGCTTCAGTTCTGCGCAAAACAACTCTCCAATGTCAAGAGACGATGTTGCCGCAGTCTATTCAACGCCCAACCATGATATAGTCAAGACTTCTATCACTATTGGCGAGCCGACTAGTAATAGTACTAGCAGTAACAGCAAGGTTTCATTAGACGATCTTTTGTCTGCAGGCTACCAGGTCCAAAACTACTTGAGCACAAAACCACCTTCTTGCAAGGGCAATGTTTTGGCTCTTGGTTACTCTCGGTCTGCGGTCATTGGCCTATTTGCCGGGGTTGAAGTGTACCACCATGGCATCCATGCAGACATCTTGAGCCGCTTTCTGTAAGGTGCGGAAGAGAAAAAGACCTTGTCCGGAAGCCAAATTGTCCAGATCTGCCCTGAAAATGGCCGTGGGGCTAACTATGCGGTTGGAATCATTGCAGCTTCTGTAGATGACCTGACTCTGGTCCAAGATGTTGTACGAACCTGGGCAGATGGGAGATGCGTGTCTGGGAACCTCGATAACTATATGACAGTCTCTCTTAGAGTCCCTGGTCAGGTTCAAGGTTCCAACATTACGAGCTTTCTTCCCTCTTCTTCACCAGAAGATGCACATTCCTGGGCCAAGTCAAGACTCGCCGCCAGGGCTACTTGCAAGACCACTACAGTCCACTCTGGCGACGGCTGCTTTGCTGTTGCTCAGCGATGCGGCATCAGTCAGCCAGATTTGCAAAAATACAACCCTGCCAAGGATTTTTGTACCACACTCAAACGGTCTGTTGCTCAGCCGGCACACTACCAGACCCTATCCCTCCCGCCAACTCTGATGGCACTTGTAAGACCAAATCTGTCGCTGGAGGAGATTCCTGCACATCCATGGCACAGAAGTGTGGGCTCAAGCCAGCAGACTTTACCAAGCTGCACAGCGATGACAAGAACTTCTGTTCGGCTTTGGTGGTTGGCCAGCCAGTTTGCTGTACTTATGGAAAGTTGCCCGATATTACTCCCAAGCCTGGCACAGATGGATCCTGCTCCGTCTATACAATCAAGATGGATGATGGGTGCGCTACTATCGCTATATCTCATGGACTTACTGTGGATAAAATTGAAGAGTATAATAAGAAAACATGGGGTTGGAACGGATGCAAGTTGCTTTACGAAAAGGCGCAGATTTGTCTCAGCACGGGGACGCCACCTTTTCCCGTGTCCGTCTCTAATGCTGTCTGTGGGCCGCAGGTCGCTGGTACTAAGAAGCCATCTTCTGGAAGTAGTGATGATTGGGTCAAGCTGAACCCTTGTCCTTTGAACGTCTGTTGCAACATTTGGGGGCAGTGTGGTACCACAGACGATTTCTGTGTCTTTTCAAAATCAGCGACTGGTGCTCCGGGCACAGCGTCTCCAGGCAAAAATGGATGTAAGTCATGGCATATACATTCAGTCTTGTGGATAACGGCGTTTTCTAACGTGTCTAGGTATCTCCAATTGTGGTAGGGACATCGTCAAAGGCTCGCCTCCGGCTAAAACAATGCGAGTAGCCTACTATGAGTCCTGGAACTCGAATCGCAAATGCCTACACATGGATGTCGATCAGATTGACACTTCTAAGTATACGCACATTCATTTTGCCTTTGCCAATATCACCTCCAACTTTGGCATTGACATTAGCAGTGCCCGAGACCAGTTTGACCGCTTCAAGGCCATGAGCAGCGACGTCAAGAAGATCATCTCCTTTGGTGGATGGGATTTTAGCACCAAACCTGGCACTTTCAATATTCTTCGCGAAGCTACCAAAGCTGCGAACAGAGCTACCTTTCAGAGCAACATTGTTGCCTTTATCAAACAGCACAATCTAGATGGTCTTGATATTGACTGGGAATATCCCGGCGTAAGTCGGCCTCTCATTTTCACTCTTTGGCACAAAACAATGCTAATATATTTGCAAAGGCCCCCGATATTCCCGATATTCCCGCCGGATTTGCTGACGCCGGGAAAGACTACTATGACACTTTGAGTAGTCTCAAGGCAATCCTCGGCAGTAGTAAATCAGTGTCACTGGCAGCCCCAGCGTCTATGAAGATGTTGCAAAGCTGGGGTCGATCAAAGATGATTTGGACAAGATCAATGGCGCCCGTGGAGGAGCATGTAGGCTCTGATTATCTTGATATGGATGCGGTGCCCAGGTAGCTAGAATACGGACATAAATATGCATAATATATTCGAATCCCGCTTCGCTTACCGCAACTCCCTTGTGTTGATTACTTGTATCGCTGATATGGTCTTATTTCACCTCCCTCGTACGGGATTTCCTGATGGAGAATGAACTGTGTTTCACCCTCATCCTTCCCAATTGAGGAGTGACTATCCACTGAAGGTATTTCTCTCGTCGCAAGTGTCTATATGTCCGCATTCAGTGTGTTTATTTTGGAAATACATCTTGCTTTGGAAACTGAGTGTCGTCATTCTCAAATCATCCATACTTGCACTCAGTATTTCGTCTAAGTGAGATAGATTATGATACGACGAAGTCAATAATTGGATAGAGAATAACCCCTCTAACGATGGGAATTCCAAATATCACGCTACTCTCTCGCCTCATCAATGCGGGTTAGTTCATATTTTGTCCGGCGGCATATACCCTAGAGGCATGTTTTCACGACTGATCATTCCGTCTGGGTTATAATAATCTGAAGATAAAGACACAGCTCTTATTTTGGCTATTGATGTGAGATCCATTCAGCCATATCTGTCCGGATAATTAAAATATTTATGGTTAATAAATCTCCGGCTGCTTAAATCTTGCCATTCGATATGATGCTTGGCAAGACTCTATAGAGGCTCAACATCTTTACAATATCAAATAAAGCACGTGGTCCAAATAAGTTCTTGGCAGGACGGTTAAATTGGCCCATTTCTACTTTTCAATGCGGATGATATTACGGCAAAATCATTAATTTGAGCTCGTTTAGAACGGGCTTAAGTACGAAAGTCTATGTCCGTTCATCGTGGTTTTGCATCCAATACGACTTCCCTTTGGCCCGCGGAGGCTGACTTCATGTTAAAGGAGATAGGAAATCGTTAGGCCTCAATTCAAAACGTATCATCGCACTATTAAATTCAGCCGAGGCGGCTATTATCTCATACCTGGTTAAATTGAAAGTTAGTTGGTAGTAGATATCTATTACTCTTGCCAATTATAAAATGCTGTCTATTCCTTGCCATGAGACAGGAGGAGTTGAAGCTCTACAGAAACTCAATTTGCAAAAGCGAACGAACTACCAGAGTCACCAGCTCGGAAACAGAATATCACTCTTCCATAGGAGATCAGAAATCAACCGCGCAGTGTCTTGTTCACTATATCAATATCATTTTTCACCACCCTATAGATTTTGGAAGCGGTTGAGCTCAATCAACAATCATGAAAGCAAGCCTGGTCTTTTGTCTTTGGGTATCGCTTGGAGCTTCCCTGCCGGCTGAATTTGTTCAGTTGGAATCTGAACTTGCCGCACGCCGCGTTAATATTACAGAGCGTAAGGCTGACTTGGAGGATCGACAAGCTACTGCGAGTATAGATCAGCTCTTCAAAAATCGAGGCAAAGTTTATTTTGGGACTGCGACTGACCGTGGGCTACTCCAACGAGAGAGGAATGCGGCCATCATTCAGGCCAATCTTGGCCAAGTTACGCCAGAAAATAGTATGAAATGGCAGTCGCTTAATCCTAATCAAGGCCAGTATAACTGGGCGGATGCAGATTATCTCGTCAACTTCGCACAACAAAACGGCAAGTCCATACGTGGGCATACTCTAATTTGGCATTCTCAGCTCCCAGGTTGGGTGAACAACATCAACAATGCAGATACTTTACGCCAAGTTATCCGCACTCACGTTCTCACCGTTGTTGGGCGATATAAAGGAAAGATTCGCGCGTGGGTGAGTTAAACCTATTGCTGGCCGCATCTGTGCGATTAAATACAGTATCCATGTATGATATCAATATCTGAGGTTACCATTGACTTACGCGCTTTAATAGGACGTGGTAAACGAAATCTTCAATGAGGATGGAACACTCCGCTCCTCTGTATTTTCCAGGTTATTGGGCGAAGAGTTTGTGTCTATTGCATTCCGTGCTGCTAGAGAAGCTGATCCCGCTTCTCGCCTATACATTAACGATTATAATCTTGATCGTGCCGGATCCAGCAAAGTTAATTTAATGAGATATTATGTTGATAAATGGATCTCCCAGGGAGTTCCGATTGATGGCATCGGTTAGTCAACAATACCCCAACTCCGCCTCGACATATTTTACAATTTAATGCCATAAATCGATACTAAAGTAACTTAATGAGGCGTTTATAGGAACTCAAACTCATCTTAGTGCTGGAGGAGGCGCGTTTATACAGGGTGCCCTTCAACAGCTAGCTACAGCACCAGTTACCGAATTGGCCATCACAGAGCTCGATATAGCGGGAGCACCATCGAATGATTATACAGCTGTCATTCAAGGATGCTTAAGCGTCCCAAAATGCTGGGGCGTCACAGTGTGGGGTATTAGCGATAAGGTAAGAAACTTACTCATCCTATGCGATATGTAAATCCGTTAATGACTTAACATTGCTGCAACAGGACTCGTGGCGTTCAAGTACTAGTCCTCTGTTATTTGACAGCAATTTCAACCCCAAGGCAGCATATAATGCAATTGTCAATATATTGCAGTAAAATAAATCTTGTTATAAATATAACAACATATAATGATTAAATCAATTACACTTTTATAACTACCTGTACTGATATTTTTTAACCCTTTCAAAAATGGTATGGGCTGCTGATACCAAGTTGGTTCTTGCAAGGCCACTGCTGTCTATAAACTAGACAACAAGCTCGTAATACCGGATAGATGTATCAATACCAGCTGTGAACTTAGATGTGAATCGTACGGAAAGTCCTCATTTAGTCAATGAGATAATTATTTTTCTCTCTTGTACTAGACTTCGAGTCGTTGTTAAGGGTAGAAAAATAAAAGCACGTTTGATTATCCTTTGTGAAGCAGCCGCATTTGTTTCGGAAGAATGCTCGTTATTATGGGACCACTCTCTTAAACGCGTTGGCCTACAGAGCAGGCGCTTCAGGTGCAACAACCCTGGAATAATTTATGGTCAATGGTCACAAGATATCTCTCCAGACAATTCGTATCTCGCGACTATCGATGTATTGAAACATCCAAAGTCAACAATAATGCAGCTATCCTAGTGATTTAAATTCACCTGGGAAGATTGAGGGAGCCGATATGTTGCATCGATTTGGTATTCATATTGAGGTATAGAGAGGGCAGCACATGAACACGCGTTGTGGTATGCATCATTGGAGGATTACCATGGTAATGAGAGAGTACGGATAAGAATATAAAAGAAAATAAACGGATTAACCCAACTTCAAAATGTCTCAGCCAGTTATTGTATTACAACCGTGCTCTATTCTTGAATCAGTCAATCTCAGCCACTCTGGTAACGTCAGTGAAGTTAGTTGTCTCGGAAGGCTTAGTATACTTATTCACGTTAGTGCTTATTTGTCCAAGTTGGCATTACGAACTGTTCACGCGTCGCGTTCCATCTCAATTCATAACCCAATTGCATCTAAATATGAAATACTTCATAAACTTTTTAGTATCCCTAGCAGTGCGCCCTTTCTTCCTATCCGCCGCCACGAGCTCCTACCCATAATATAGCAGTCAAGTTAGCCAATTGAAAACTCAGATCAACGCTTAATTTAAATTTAATTTACAGTTTAATTCTAGCGGCATCTCTATTATTGTTAACTTGGTATATAAAAACACCCACTGTTCAGTTATCATTATACACCCCCAGCTCTTTTACAAATCGGTATTAGGGCTATTGATAATCATACAATTTTTGAAGTTATAAGTTTATTAAAGCTATTTCCTGCGGGAATAGCTTTATAAACAACTTCTACTATATAGATAACCCAATGCTCAAGTACATTCCTAAGCTCAATAGAGCTAATTATATAGGAAGACGTCATTGTCGACTCTCTGAAGACTTATCTTTCTGGTCTCACCGCAGACATTAAGAGCTCATTGAGTTTTGTTCTTTTCAACGTGCTAGCTTCAAAGCTAACGCTGGTATCAACGTTAATACAACTACCATGGATTTGGGCCTCTTTCCTATTAAACAATGGCAGGCAATTGGGTTGCCGGCTATTGCTAAAGGCACGGACATAAGTTGCTTAGGGAGCCTTGGTACCATTCCATGCATAATGCAAGATCTCATTATAGATTTCGTTAAAGAGAGCCAATATATCTTCTGAATATAAGCCTTTTATATTCCAATATTGGCTTTAACGTTCATAAAACCGTTATCAACATCCTCATTAATATAACTTATATTAAGGACATCTAGAATAATATCTTTCTTAGTGTCAATATTAATAGCTCTTAATGTGATAGATTTATTAAGCCTTTTTGAGAAAACAGTTTTATTCCTGTTCGAGACATAACCCCGTTGGAACATTACTTTAAGAGTTATTGAAAGGTAAATAGGGCGCTTTACATATATTTCCTGTTAAAAATAAATAAAAGTAGTATATATTAACATGCCTCTAGTGCTAGCGGCATATATCCTAGCACTTTAGATATAATCGCTTTCGCTAAAGGTATTCTTACCAACCGCTTTCTTCGCCTAAGCCGCACCTAAGAATATAGAAAACCACGCAGTAATACTTCATTCTGGGGATCCTATTAATGCGCCCTAAGAGATCTATTATAGTGACCGGATTGTGGTTGATAGCTACTTTATTGACTTATGCACTAAAGATGGCGACATTAGCTTGTATAATTCTCTCCTTTAGCTACTTCCTGATTTCGATATATCGATTGTACTCTTCGCTGCTGGTGCTGAAGTCAGCGCAGACATGGCCACTGAAATGTTTAGTGCTATTGTTGAAGAGCTTATGCCTGCAGTTGACGAGGCGGGCTGAGGCTACCTTAACCAAAGCCCTAAATGGCACATACACCGATAATACAATAAACTTTACTGCTGTTCTAAATATCGACTCAAAGAACACTTTGGTGATAGAGAAATATATCGTGCGAAGCTTCAATGGGCTTTACCACGCTTACCTGTATAGCCTTGATGCTCTTTCGACGGACCAAAAGTCCTTCGTCGAAGTTTATATGTCGACGCTCGGTCGTATCGACAAATCCTGCCAGCTATACTCTAGATGGAAGTACTCAAAGATCATGGAACCTGTTTATGATATCATCACTGCTAAAGTCAACTGAACAAAGCACGCATAGCTAGCGTTTATGGAAGGTAGCTGCAAGTCGTGGATCCAATTGGACAGAGCTGCATATAATTTTAAGGGTATAGGAAATTTTATAGTCAACTATGGAAAAGAGAAAGAATAAAACATGATTACGAATGGTGCATCAAGTATAGCCCTATCTAAAGTTAGTTGAAAAGTACTATGCATAATGTATAGTTTGCTCTAGCTAATGTAGCGTTTATAGCAATTACTAACTGATGGAAAAGCGCCGCCAAGGATTTTATAGTAGAAACATTAATGACAGACTTGAGATTTGCTTTTAATTTAGTTAGAAAAAAAAATCTGATAAGTTTGTATGGTGCGTGTTTGATAGAAAGAGAAGTCCGGTGACATTTAGTATTTCTTTGCCTTTCATATTGTACAAGTCTCTTCAACGCGTATAAACAATAGGAAGCGAGAGAAAATATACCCCAGCATAAAGCGGCCGAACGCGCGTAGGTCGATGAAGAAAATACGCAATAGCTCACAATGTAAATAATACTATTACCCGCTATTCAAAAAATGTAATAACTATCGAATGAATAATGATATTGTCTCAGTGTAATGGAGGTGGTCTATAAGCCCTTGAGGGGATGACTCAAATATTGTATGTATTATTCAGAATGCTCCTTTGCTTAGATCTTTCTCACACTGTGATGCTCCGAGGAGAAAGATTTGTCTTTAGTTGGCAGCGACCGGATTTAGATCGTTTGAGGTGCTAATCCGTTGAGCACTAAATTACATATTTCATTTAATTCATCGGTTTTAAGACAACTACACAAAAGCCGAGATGCATGATGGGCTGTATTATAACTAAGTTTTAGACATAAAAAGCAAATGCGGCCCGTACAGCGAGCTAAGAACGTCTGACAGCCAAGATAGTATTGAGTTTCCTTGCCATCTGCATGCCTGATACTGGATATTGTCTTTCTTATTTCAATTTGCATCTTATAAAAGGTACTTTTATCCTATTTATATCCATACATACCATCTATCTCATTCTTTCCCGCACATCTTAGTTACGAAATGAACATTTGTGCAATCGTTGGGGCAGCCGGAAAGGTCGGCTATGCAACATCACTAGCGCTGCGCAAAGCGGGCATGCCGGTCAGGGCAATTCTACGTGATGCGTCGAAAGCTGCGAAACTGCGTGAGATTGGGTGTGAGATCGCTCTGGCTGACCTGCAAGATTCTAAAGCCCTCGCCAAGGCAATTGGTAATGCGGATACAGTCCAAATCATTCTTCCGCCGTCTCCACATGCCAAGGACACGGCCGAAGAAATAAGAAGAGCTATCGAAAGCCTCGCCACTGCGCTCGAGGAAGCGCGCCCGCAGCGTGTGCTGGCAGTTTCTGACTATGGCGCTCATGTCGCCCATGACATTGGGATGCCCACCATGTGCCGTGACTTTGAATCACGACTTAGCCAGCTCGACGGCCACAAAGTGTTCCTACGATCGGCGGAACATATGCAAGGATGGGGACGGGCTATCCCAACAGCCGCAGAGTCTGGTATCCTGCCAAGCTTTCACGATCCGGTTGACAAGCTGTTCCCCACAATTTCAGCTACAGACCTCGGGTTGATTGCTGCGAATATCTTACTACAGCCCGCTACTGAAGAAGATGTGGAGATAATCCACGCCGAAGGGCCACGCCGGTATAGCGCCAATGATGTGGCCGCGGCGCTGAGCGAGCTGTTGGGCCACAGGGTCCAAGTAGAAGCTGTACCTCGTTCTCAGTGGAAAGAAGCATTCGAACGAGTAATGAGCGCGAGCCTTGCAGAACTGTTAATCAAAGCCAATGACGCCCAAAACAAAGATGGGTTGGTCGACATCCAACCTGATATCGGTGCAGTTCACTACGGCAATACAGAGTTAATCGATGCGCTGCGACCCTTACTTCCACCTCAGCGAAATTGAATTATGTCATACTTAATCCAAGCTAGGAACAGGTTAGAAAATACATGTGAGATAGTTAATTACCTCTCAAGCTATAGATTAACCCAATATAGTGACCTATATTTGAAGCATCTATACCTCTAGTTAGGATATCCAAAATCCTTAATTTTAAGTGTAACGCAGTTAAGTGAGGCTGCATTTTTTGTAAAGTGGTTAAAATGCATCTTATTTGTGGTATTTACGAAGTAGCCAGTGGAAAAAAAAAAAAAACCCCCCAGAGTATTGGCATAACCACCGGCTTATTATCGCAATATTGACTATTTGGATTACGCAGAAGAAGGTTAGAGACAAAAAAGATTCCTAAATAAAAAATAATTTACGTAATTACTGAGCATTCAACGTTATTTAATTTACAAAAGCACTATCTTTATATATGCTGAGGTGGTTTGTCTGCCTGCCTCTATGTCTGCCTGTTTATGTTCCTGCCTGCCTATCTATTTTATTATTCCCACATACCATATGCGCTAATATATCAAGCCACATTTGAACAATAAGACATTAAGAACAGCTACCTTAGAAGGATATTTTTATTACGTTTCTGCTGACAGCTATCAACGTGAGAAATACATTAACGACTATTGCTATAGCCAATAAATATTCCGGAAGCTCCAATTATGTCGAATTACTAAGCACAGCAGAAGGTTCATAATCTGGTGGTGTTCGAATATAAGTATATTAATATACTATACTTCGTAACTCTCGGTACACGAATCTTTAAAAACCAACGTTGTGAAATCAAATATTGTAGCACAATTAGTATTATTTGCAGTTAGATAGTCTGCATAACACGTCATGGACCCAGATTTACCCCAGCTTAAAGTATCCCGGCTGTAATTTCTGCCACACTTGCTGAGGGTCATATTTAGTATTTATTGACTTCAACTTAGAGAGATTTTCTGCTCCATAGCTGGCAAATACGTCTTGCTGATATGAAGCGTAGTTTTGATAAAGGTATGGATGGTCAAGACCGCTGGTACGTGCAATCGCGATAGAGCGGTTGACTATGTTTTGAGCGGCGGCGAGAACTTTCTCATCATCAGAGGCATTAGACCAAGAAATATCAATATTGATTACTATAGCCACGGTCAGAAAAGTAGGAAAGCACGAAAATAGGGAAATTGCGTACGGTTAAGAGGACCCTGGCCAGCAAGTCCGAGTGGATTACCTCCATTTTTAGAAAAGTGGGTAGTCATATCAGTGGTGATGAGCTGAAAAACAATAGAGGGCACGATTCCTGTAACATTTTTTATAGGCTTGACTTCTTCCATGTAGATTGCGACCATGTCAGCCATCAAAGAAGCGCTATTTTGAACAGTGAAAGTCCAGTATGATTGTCTGTGGTATCCACGTTAGCCTCAGTACGTAAGTAGTCTCTGTTTAGTGAGAGCATACCGGAAGCCACCTGGATTGCTGTTGTTAAATTCGACTGTGAGATTAGACTGATCTACAATGCGAAGTGTGCTGGCAATGGCACCAGGGATTGAAGTGAAGTTTTGCAAGATTGGAGGATTGGCAACTGGCTTTGCGTATTGCAGATCTGAGGCGATAACAAAGACGTCTTCGGATTGAGCATACGCGTATGCAATGATAACTTGCGCATATGGATCCGAGGGAGCGTTGATGCCAAGGTAATAAAAAGCGTTGTTGACATAAGCCGCCGTCTCGTTTGAGTATAGGAAAGTGTCTGAGCCCGCCCAGAGATCACCCTGGGGGTATGCCGCGAGATCGAATCTCGTTACAATGCCAAAATTATTTCCTCCGCCACGAAGCGCCCAGTATAAGTCAGAATATGGCGACGAGTAGCTGACTTGGCGGATTGAGCCGTCTGCAAGCACGACCTATCCACTGCGGCATCAGTCTCCCAAATGTCCCTGAGCACAATACATAGTAGAGAAATACCTCAAAAGAATTGACGTTGTCACATGCCCATCCATGTTGACTAGAAAAGAACGAGATTCCGCCGCCCAGAGTCAAACCTCCTACGCCAATGGCTGAGACTCTTCCGCCAATCACAGTGACGTTATGAGGTTGGAGATAACTGTAAACATCATACCAGACATTTCCTGGGCCAACGGAGGCCTGAGTCTTGTCAGCTGAGAGAGCAATCTGGTTCAGGTTGATCAGGTCGATTGTTACACCACTATCGATGTTTGAGGCGCCGGCAAAAGCGGCATGGCCACCACTTTTGACGGCAAACTTGCATTGGGTAACGCGAAGGGTTAGCACGGCTAGGGAAACTTCTTCCGGGGATGCGGGAGAGAAGCGACAGGTGGGTCTAGTGAGCGCTTGCTGCTGTGCCCAGTATCGCGATTCCTCGAATTCGTACGTTGAACTGTTAGGATATGACAGTAGTGGCGGTAAGGTGAAGGCGAGGAAGCTGCACTAAGGCATGGGTTAACAATACACATACATAGACAGATACTATTGGGGTTTGCACTGCGTGCTAGCGGAGCTTACTGCTAGCTGGCAACCAGATGGAGGAGTAGATCGTGCAGTGTAGGTGTCATTATGGGTAAGGTAAGATGAGATCTGGGCCTCGACCTCGCTCAAGGTGTAGGTTGCATGAGCGACTCTTAACTGCAAGAGCAGCGATAGAGTGAGATTGAGGAGGCGCATCCTGTGAGACTGAGGAGTCAATTGAGAAATAGAAGATCCAGGCACACAGCTCAAGTTGGGCAGGAGGGTGCCCTGCTATAGTTATTAGGTGTGAGCCCTTGTTGCATTCCGTTAAATCCCCCCCGCGCCAGGCGGATTCGGCCTTCTAGGTTCCATATTTTTCACTCGATGCTCATCTCTACTTCGTATATTATGTTCTATCCGACGCAAATGTTGGTTGTTGGTTGTACAGTTGCTCCTTGCAGCGAGACTAATCATTGCGCTGTCTCGGAGTACGGCCTGAAGAACGCCGACTAGCAGGGGCATTTTGATTCTGTTATAAAGTTCCTGCATTTATCCATGTGTGTTATATCCCTGTTGCGTCTACGTTGCATCGCTGCATGCTGAATTGGGTAGTAATCCCCGTTCCCGGGGCTCCATCGCTTCCTTCGCGTGAGATATTCAGAAGATCCTTGGCAGATTTACACGGAACAGGAAAGGTAGAGCTGACCTCAGCAAGTTACCACCATCATTTGATCGATAAAAAATCTCATTAAAAAGCGCAATTGTTTCGGCGTCGCATAGTGGAATTAATCCGAGTTCTGTGGAGAGCGGCGCACTGAACAATTATATACTACCTACGAAGTAGCTGCTGTCACTTTGATCCCATCGCTGTGGATGTCTCCTGTTGTGGCATTGGCACTTTCGCGGAGCCGATTTTGTGAAGCCCCGCAGATGAACGATGGGCTCTCAAGATGTCTCGCGCATCGCAGACACGGTATTTTATCTCTCCACAGTCGCTGGATTTGACAGGACTAATGAGCGGAAGTGCTAAATGATTTTAGAAAAGTTTAATAGCATGCTTCTGCGTCGCCGCCGTCTTCGTCGCCATGCGCACGGGAGCGCGCTGGTTCAAGAGCCGTAGAATCCCGCTGCAAATGGAAGACATCCTCATCTATGGCGCGCTGGTGTCCTTTGCTATCATGACCGCTCTCTACCTGGCCACGGTTACAACGTTCTTTAACGTAACAGCTATTCAAGAGGGCCTTATGCAGCCATACCCCGGCCTCGAAAACGACCTCGTGGTGATGCTGCATGAATTTTTCGTTGTACAGTTTTTCTTCTGGCTGACATTGTGGATGGTGAAATGGAGTCTGATGTGTATGTTTAAGAGGCTTACAGACGGGTTGCCTCTATACAACAAAATTTGGTGGGCAATTCTCGTGTTCTCAATCCTAACATTCATCGGTTGCTGTATCAGCAACTTCACCAGCTGCTCTTCCATGCACGCCTGGTTTACGGCAGGGGAATGCGCAACGCCTCGAGATGCGCGGGCTAAGAACATCAGTTTGTGGTTTAGTCTGGCAGGAGATCTGACAACCGATCTTCTGAGTAGCCCTCCCAATTCCTCTCGGCCATTCAATTGGTCTTGACTGACTCTTCCCTATAGTCATGGCCGTCCCCATACGCGTACTTTGGGATTTAAGAATTTCGTTTTTAGAAAAGATCAGTGTTGGTGTCATCTTCGCTGTTGGTCTCATCACTATGGTTACAGCCATAATACGAAGTGTAACCCTTGAGTCAAGTGCAAGTTCAGGCCAAGTCAGTACAACGTGGCTCATAATGGTAAGAGCTTTCATTAACAAACATATTGCATTTTCCGCTTTTGCATTTTCAGACAGCCGCCGAGTGAGCAAAGCTAACTCCAACATTACAGTGGGCTTCTATAGAGGGAGCCATCGGTATGTAATCGCGGTAATCTGGCGCCCGTAAATTGAAAATTATACGCTAATAATTCATCGCCCCATAGCCATGATCGTCGGATGCCTCCCCTCTTTTGCTGTTTTTATTCGCGGCCGCGTGACTGCGTCTCGAGCTCAATACGAAGAAAATTCGAATAGAACTCCTTCCGGCTACAACTCGAACATAAAGTCTCAAAGAAATACTGGCAGCATATCCTTTCAGGAAGGCAATCGTCAATGGCAATCTTCAGACACAGCAAGTGATAAGAGCCTAGTCGGAAGTGGCATTGTTGTTACGCAGACATGGGCTCAGAGTTGGCAAAGCACAACAGAACTGAAGGCTGAAAGAGCAAAAGGATTAGGAGCGGAATACGAGTTAGAAGTTGTTAATGGACACAGCGGTGATAAAAGAAAACACTAAAGGTTAGGCTCCAAGCCTATTTATGAGGTAGCTTTTTGGCTCAGGCAAATTCTCAAGCTAATTTAGCCCCTCAAAAAATTATAACATACTAGTTTGCGCTGCCCATAGCAAATCACAGTCTATACTCTGGCAAATGTGGTGTACTAAGCATCTGGTGTAGGCTATTTTAACCTAGATTCTTCTTACACAGCTTATATAACGAAGTATAAATCGTTGCGAGACATTAGGTCATGGTCCACTGTGATGCACATCGTGATTTCAGAAAGACACTTTGCAGCGATGCTTCTAAAAAGGTACATTCGAACTACACTGTTATGTCGGGCCTAAATTCCGCTGGCGGTTCAGCGGTAGTAAACTTCTCTTCACCGCCCCAAGAAAGGAATATCGATAATAAAGTTCAGGATTGCGTAATTTGATAATACAGTATACAATACAGGTGCCTCATAGCACAAGCTGTTTAAGTCCTCCGGCGACAGCTGGTGATGCTTATTATCTGCAGCTGCCTATAAAGCTTTTAACTCTATCACATAATACAGTAAGGCGGCTGTTTCTTTTTGAACAAACTTGCTACATGAAGATTGCATGATGTACTGAAGCTGTGCAATAATGCGATCTATGAGTGGACTTACTACAAAAGCTTTCACGTGCTAGTTGGGGATGGATGATATTGGGTTGCGATTTTCTGGGGGTACAAAAGAATCTCGGGTTTGCGTAAGATCGATTAAGAACAATAATACCTTAGTCGGAGGATGAGGTTCTTTGTTGGCATGATTATCATCAAGAAAATAGTAGCTCTAGGAATGGCAATCCCCAGAGAAATTGTTGATGCGTGCGACAAATCTGGATGCTAACCAGAAGAACCGGATAACGGCTTCTACGCATTGATTTCACCATCAGATGAATATCAGACGAAGGTATAGGAGGGGTATAGAGAGACTTATATTTTCGTCTCATCTCTTTACGGGCATTCTTCCACGCACTGCACATGTTCCCATGGCGGCGGATACAACGTTAGACAATGCTTACTATGATTTCCTCTTTGTTTTCTCGTCATAATAGCACCCCTGATTATGTGGTATCGTTCAGTTCTTTGTAATTTCGGATATCTCGGAGATTTTGGCTCATACTGTAGCAGCCAATGCAGCCAATCTAGATGAGCTTGCTAGGAATACTGCATTCAGTCAACAGAGTAGCATTAAAAAGTGTCTTAGGCACTGAAACCCCCTCCCCCACCGACGACGAAATACGGTGAGTCATTTCAAGATTCCAATGTTATAAATCAGTGTTTGTGAATAATGTTGGAAAGTATCTTGCTGCAAAGGGCAGCAAGGGTTCCACGCACTAAAACTGGCCTAGATCAAAAGTTAGGTCTTCGTTAGGATAGATTTTTAGCCTGACTGCATCCTCCGTGATATACCTGAACCCTGCAATGGTCAAGGCGTACTGTTAAGTCTTGGCGGTAGTAAAACAAATGCCTTCCTTACGTTTATTTTGTTATTAGTCCCCGAGTATAGCTATTTGAGAAGTACGTGGATCCGACCATGCTTATATTAGTATAATCTTATGCGTTTTAGAGGCTAAGATGGGGTATTCTTGTTTAGTGTAGACCCACGTATTGCCCAGTTTGCAAAACTCCAATATCACTAGTGCTGGCCACCTAAAATTCAATTATTAATAACTCCGTGGTAACATTTACTACCTACCTTACATATATTTACAGCGCTGTGTAAGAAAAAGATTAAGGTTAGTAAAAATTAGCAATAATGAGATTTGTTACTACAAATAACGACAAGTCTTAAGCTGAGAGACTCTCAACCATAGAAAGCGTTTCTTCTGGTAGTTATTAAGCAAACCGCCTCGTATGGATGATCTGGGGAGGTACATTGCAAAAAGCGGTAACAAGCTGGATTGTTAATCACATGCAAAATTTATTACATACTACGTTCAGGCGTTTCTCTACGTAGAGGGAGATTTCGTTAACTTTTGTAGACCTCTCATATAATTAATAATCCTTGGAAAACTCCGCTTTCTGAAAGACCGAGAGAATGGCTGTCTAGTTTAAGTATCCCTACCACCATTTGAACGAAAGCTCTTTCGATCATCGAAATCCACTTTCTGAGATCCATCCTCTTCTATCATATATGCATGAATATATAATCATAATTTATGAAACTGGTTCAAACGTGTCATTCTACTATACTAAGCTTACTCAGCCCCTATATTCCTTTCCTGTTCGCTATCCATCCGAATTCTGATATTAGCAATATATTTAGCAATATTCATATTGACAGTAGTTATGTCTGCGTTCTATCCCTAGTAGTTCATACTGATGGCTTATACAGTCACATTCATTATTCTCTAGCCGACAATGAAAGGGCGCATAGTTCATAAGTGGGGATAGTATGCATCTTTTATTCTACAAGACTACTTCTTCCGCTTAATACAAAGTCAATTCATTGATAACTGTTGAGTAATATACCTATTTACTGAAACTGAAAGTGGATTACTAAACAGAATGGTTTCGCACAGTGGATAAGTAAAAAATGGAGAGAAAGCGTCAATGTACCGGTGCCGCCGGATCCTGAAACGACGTCAATGTTTATAAGTACTAAGCTTTCCGCAAAGCCAGCAGTAATAGTTCATATACAAAGCACAAGGCACATATCGCAAGGTATTAGAAAAACCTGTTGAACGCCGCTGTGTATTTCTCGAAATACATCCCATATAGTTTGGTCTTACCAATTTCTTCTCAGACAGAATGATGTTTAAACGGACCAACCTAGGCATAGCATCCTGCCTCGCGCTTTTCGCTTCCCTATCTCAACTCTCTTCCAGCTTTGCTTCGGCGGACTCTATTGGAGTAGCTCGACCTCCTGTATCCGGTTATGGCACCATCTCTTTGCGAACAAATGGTAGCGTAACAAGGGCAACGATTTCCAATCCGCCCATCAATCTTTTCGACTATAAGCTCGCAACGGACATGTACTCTTTCCTCACTTCACTTATTCCCGGAAGTTCTACCAATGCTCCTCCAAAGGTCGTGATCTTTGATAGTGCTGATCCAGAGTTTTTCATCGCACATCTGGATAAAACGATCTTTATGGAACCAAAATCTGCAGAGAAAAATGCTACATTCAATATGTACCTGGCTTGTACTAGACTACTTTGGAACATAACTTCTACTATTTTCATCGGCGAAGTTAATGGGCAAGGCTTTGATGCTGCCAACGAACCTCTGGTCCAGATGGACATGCGATTTGCAGGCCCAAAGACTCGTGTGGGAGCAACAGAAATTGCATTTGGCATTACTCAGGGTGCAGGGGGACTCCAATTCATGAACAGACTTGTAAACCGAGGCAGAGCCTTTGAATACATTTTGACTGGGAATAATATCGATGGGCCTACTGCAGCTGCAATTGGCTGGGCAAACCATTATTACGACAACGCCCTGGATTTGACAAATGCTGTTAACGCTCTAGCACATCGTATCGCTTTATTTCCTGCTTCAGGTATCAACATTACCAAAGTTGGATTGAATGCGAACAATCCTAGCACTGCTGTTCTAGAGCAAGACATGTGGAATACTGAAGCTCTAATTTCACAACCTGAAAATGGAATACTTGAAGGAAAGTTTTACGCCTTATCAGAAAATCAAACCAGAAGTCCATTCGAGCTTGGGCTGGATGATACGCTGGTTGATATATTTAATTAGACTAAAAAATATATTACTCAAGGAGGATCAATATAGCTATAACTTGATATTCGCAATTGAAAAACTATATGACATTGGACTATTTATTATTTAACAATAAAGCAGACTTAGTAAAACAGTCATTAAAGGGCAACTGATATTAACTTTAAGCACGTGCTGTGAAGCCTCCATGCTAGAGTAATTAACAGCCAGAGAAACAGGCACTGTGGCTGCAGCACGCTAATGCCGATCTCAGTGAATTATAACCTGATTACCGCTATATTATAGCATATAGCCTACTACATTATAGCAAACAGGTCTCTATATTATGGCACCTAACCGCTATAATACAGCGCTTACCCTGCTACAATATTACACTTAACTGTTTATAATAAAAAAGAACGTCGAATTTTTGCTAAGCGGTCCTAAAATGA
This sequence comes from Trichoderma polysporum, assembly GCA_030278935.1. Classification (NCBI taxonomy): domain Eukaryota; kingdom Fungi; phylum Ascomycota; class Sordariomycetes; order Hypocreales; family Hypocreaceae; genus Trichoderma; species Trichoderma polysporum. The sequence continues at coordinate 18,104 of JARFTM010000232.1, read as the reverse complement.
TCAGAAAAATATATCATATAATTTAGTACGTTATATGCTATAGCATTTGATAAATTATTACAATGAATAATATATTATGAATCGATTAACACGTTATATATTAATAAACTAAGCGCTGTAAATTAGCATATTCAACGCAATAATTGTAACGATCCGTTATACCGTTAAGCCAACAGGGCGAAAGATTAGGCCAATAATCACTATTGTAGCAATTACTGTAACGGAACCAGCTATTTATAAGGGATTAGCCTGTTACGCCGCACTGGGTCGTAACAATAATATAGCGACGCTTTATTTTGAAGCTGATATTAGTATTAAGCTACAGCAGTGCCAGGGCCTGTATTTTTAGATGTTAATTGTCCCAGTGTAAAGGATTGATGATACATCTCTAACAGTATATTAATTATTTTGTTTACTTATTAGTATTTTATAATGCGTTTCTCTCAACATAATATATTAGGCCTTAAATCTCTTTGGCCGTTTTGTCTTTGCCTTTACTCTCTTTAATAAGTGGAAATTTAGTTCAAAAGCAAAACCATCCCAAGCTGTTGAGGAGCTGTTTCAACAAATCCATTATTGTGATACAGTTTTCTCCCAGGACCATCAGCAAGAAGTGAAATATAAGGCTTTCCATCTTTTGGGGCTTTCACTGAAATCTTTTGCAAAAGCCTCTTCAAAATTTGGTCTCCAAGGCCTTTACGTTGGTGGCCCGGGTGAACCGCCATGTCCGCAATATGGAAATACCATCCGCCGTCGCCAATAATACGACCCATTCCAATAACCGTATTGCCTTCCTCTATAGTAACGAAGCAACCTTCCCAACTTCCGTTAGGGACCTCATTAGCCTGCGAAGCGGATTTAGGTGTGAGGCCAGCGGCTGAGCGTAGATTGAGGTAATCTTGTACGGATGGGTATCCATCATGGATGAGATACCCGGACAGGATTGCTTGAGAAGAAGAGGGCTCCATTGCTGTCAGAATTTGTTAGGGGCGCCAGAGAGCTGAGAGATAAATATTTAACAGGGGTTGTGTGAGTATTGAAAAAGTGTTGAAGACTTGGGCGGTTGCAAAATACATAAAACACAATTCCAATGGAAAAAATATATAATTCTTACATGGGCTGATAGAATGTCGTTCTTATCTATCTAGCTATATATACTTTTCAGAAAATTTTGCTACCGACAGAAGATAGGTATAAGATTCTGATTTATAATATATACACCACAGGGGTGCATAGGGGTCTATTATTAAGAAATCCGAGATATTCGAGATATCCGAGATATTCGAGATATCCGAGATATTCGAGAAATCCGAAATACCTAGGATCCCCCAGATACCTAAGCAGCCTGATATATCAAATGAGCTTATATACTGCATGAGAAATGAATAGTTTAACAGTACTCATACAACTATTCTTTTCTTTGGATACTCTCACTTAAATACTCTCCAAATACCCATTTCCCAAAATCGATCTTGACCTGATAAAACACCTCGCACTCAAACTTACTCACACTCTCCACTAGTAGATATGAGCACGTCAGCTGAAGATACTGGACTGGATATCACGGTATCAAAGCCCGGAAAGACAAAGTTACCCTCCAGCGGTAATTCCGGTCTAGTTTCAATAAATAGAAAAACTGAAAGAGATGCTGAAATTAGAGTGTCAGACACGCATCGCTTTCCGGAAACAGATCTCAGTCATGGCATCGTTGGCTGGGACGGCCAAGATGACCCAGAAAATCCCCAGAACTTTTCCTCAGGCCATAAATGGGGATTGCTTGGGTTGATGGCAGGTATCACCTTTGTCTCGCCGCTTGCGTCGAGCATGTTGGCGCCGGCCATGGGATATGTTGGCGCCGATTTTGGGATTACCAATGAGACACTGCAATCCTTCACTGTCAGTATCTACCTGTTGGGTTATGCTGTAAGTATCTCTTTGACAGCTGATTATTGAGGAATATGTATGCTGACGACGGATATAGTTCGGTCCACTCCTTCTCGCGCCATTGAGCGAGATCTATGGTCGCCGAATCGTGCTTAGCGGCTCGAATTGGTTCTTTGTTGTCTGGCAGATTGGTTGCGCCAGAGCTCCGAATATAGTGTGCTTAATCATATTCCGACTGTTCGCTGGTATAGGTGGCTCCGGCTGTATGACTTTGGGGGCAGGGGTAATTGCTGACCTTTTTCCTGTTGAGAAACGTGGCCTAGCGACAGTATGGGCCCCTTAATGGGGCCTGTAGTCGGGCCAATTTGTGGAGGATTCATTAGCGAGACCATCGGATGGCGCTGGATATTTTGGGTTCTATTGATGGTCGGGGGTTTGATGTCGATTGGCATCGAGATCCTGAACCGCGAGACTTATGCCTCTGTTCTCATTCAGTGGAAGACCAATCGTCTAGCAGAAGAGCTTGGCCGAACGGATCTTCGCAATGCCTATGTGAAGGGGAATGCTGAGAAATCTGCCCTGGGGACACTGAAAGCAGGCCTGATGCGGCCAATCTTGCTATTCTGCAAGTCACCCATTGTCTTTCTACTATCGATGTACCTGGCTCTGGTGTATGGATTGCTCTATCTATTCTTCACGACCATTCCTTCTGTGTTTAACACTCAGTACGGATTCTCGACAGGGTTGTCTGGCTTAGCCTTCTTAGGCATCGGTATCGGTTTCATTGCTGGGTTGGTATCAACTGCCCTTACTAATGACCGGATAATGACGGCGATGGCTCGACGAAATGGCAGAAAACTAGAACCAGAAATGAGACTGCCGACAATGATATTTTACGCCACCTTCTGCCCTATTAGCTTTTTCTGGTACGGATGGACAGCTGACAGAGATGTTCACTGGATTGTGCCGATCATCGGCATGATACCATTTGGGTTCGGCTTGATGGGTTTGTATCTCCCCATGCAGACTTATATCATAGATTCCTACCCAACATATGCAGCGTCAGGTAATGCCGCCCTTGTGGCTTCCCGATCATTATTAGGTGCCCTGCTTCCATTGGCTGGTCCGCAACTCTTTGCCGCGCTTGGTCTTGGATGGGGCAACTCGCTACTGGGCTTCATTTCACTGGCATTTATTCCCATCCCTATCATTTTTGCTAAGTACGGCAGTGCTATCCGCGAAAAATACCCTGTCAAGCTTTAAGAGGCTACGAACAGCTAATTTGTCTCCCGCAAGCGTGGCGGGCTGAATTGGAGACACTCTTCATTTTCAAAGCTGAAAAAAAAAAAACCCCTCTCAAGTTCAAGCTTAGGAAAAACAGGACATATAAAAGAGAGAGAGAAACAGGAAGTGAGCTGTTCCGGCAGCTGCTCATTGAATTTTATAACAATTAGCCACGGGCTGATTTACTGTAATTTCGCTTCTAACTAACTTTACACCTTTTCCGATAAGAAATGACTGAGTGTCATTAGAGGCATATCGATAGAGCATAATACGATGCGTGCATAATTACTATTTCCCTTTCGTGTTGCACATTTTGAATCAATAGTCTACACAGCCAGGAGTAAAAGGTCTTGCTTATGTGCTTCACAACAAGTGTCTTCGCTTGCTAGTGAACCTGACTATGAGGTAGAGTTATCAAGCAAGTGCATCTCGTGGTCCCAAAGAGCCTATTGTCTTTATTAGTTTGTTTATTCATGGCTTTCATTCACTTCGTCTTTTGAGGACGGGGTCTTACCCAATCAAATATATCTCCCATAGAATCTCTACTCAGTAATTCATAAATGGGATTTTGTGGGGATAGCGAACCCTCAATGCCGATTGTAAGAGTTGCCTGAGATGCTACTTCCAAGCTAATAGTCTCTACATGAGTAGAAGAATCGACCTCGTCCGCACATTGGCCGGTATGGTGAATACCCATTTGACGTAGCATCACAGCCAGGATCCTGGCTGCTTTGTCAACCTCAGGCGAAAACTTCGGTGCACATCTCCAGCTTGCATATAATATTTGAAGTAGCTGGATAAGGCGATCCGAGGCCACGTTGTTAGATGACTGTACGTCCATTTTTGCTCGGTAGATCAACTCAAGGCATATCACCATTGCAGCCGTCAATCCGTCAGAAACGCAACGGGAAGCGCCGAACCAAACTCGATGGCGGCTTCGTGTTTTAAGCAAAAATACTTGGAAAATCTCGTTCTCTAACTCGAGTATCCTTTGTGCTGCCGTAACGCATGTGTCTCGGAATGACTGGGTTTGGCGGTCTAACGAATGCATCATAAGGAATGGTCGATGTAGGATGCAGCGAGTACGCTGATACGTCATCTCCAGATTAGATCGCCAAATAGCCATTTTTTCATCTGCAGTCGACGACTCAGAGAATGGAATACGAAGTATCGTAGGAATACTATCTCTAACAGCCTCTAATTTTGCGTTAAGCTCGGCAGTCCTCTCAGGCAAAGATGCAAGCCCAGGCGCAGAGTCTGCAATGTCTGCAGCCATAGATAGTATTGATTCCATTTTGAGCATATATATAATTCTGTTGCAGTTCTTAGTAGCGTTTCGAGCCGGTGGTAGAGTGATTGTAAAAGGGCCGAAGTCTTCATCTGACAGATTGCGAGGGCATCCTGCATCCCCGAGTCCGCCAGGAATCACCCGAGGCAGCCCAGTCTCATATGCTACAACGCAGTCCGTTACAAGAAGCACAAGCCACGATCTTCGGCGCATTTCAGCTTCGAAGCTTGTAACTTGGGAGTTTATCTGAGCATCACGGTGATATCCGGCCACAATAGCTAGTCGCGACACCAGTCCTAGCAATACTAACAAGTCAGTCTTCAGATTATCGGCTCGTACATATTCAATTCCGAGATAAACAACTACTGCTTCAACTTTGTACCGTCCTGGAGTTGCAATATCGGATTTTGCTAGAAAAGCTGCGCTCTGAGTGCGGAAGAACTCGAAGTCGCTGGGCAGACTCAAGCTGGCTGCGTTTGAATCGGTTGTATGGTCCATCCATATACTGCAGCTGAAGACTCCATATAGAAGCAACAACCATGCTGGAGAGAAGTTTTCCGGATGTTGCCAGAATTCCAAATACTGTCCAAAATTTGCCAGTGTGAAATGATCTTCCAAAATATTAGAATTAATTAATACTGCTTACCTCGCTCTTGAATGTAGGTGCGTGCACACTAACTACTCAAATTGTTAGCCAGGTTAGATCAGAGGAATCCTTTCAACATAATTCAGCATTGAACTTACTCATAAATGGTTCTTCAGAGTTTAGACAACGATTAACAAGAGCATCGGCTGTTTCCCGAGGTGGTAGCCTTCCAAGATGCTCTGTAAAGATCGTCTCACTGAAAAATCCTGTAAGTAAGGCTGGACCCTGGCAGTTTCTTCGCTGCTTATCACCCGCTCCATTGTTAGTACTGCCGCTACCCCCTTCAAGCTCCTTCGCCTACCAATAAGTCAGTAACTCTAAAGAACGCAAGCATATAGGGATACAATCAGTGGAGGAATCGACTAACAGCGTCACTCATAATCGCTCGCCAATGACTTGTATTTGTGAATAGAGTTTCATTTCGCTCCGAATGCGAAAAACCATGTACAGGAGCTGATCCTAGTGAAGATGTTACACCTAGCTGATTTGAGGTGAGATCGGAATTGATGAGCTGTGTGACAGGGGAATTCGGGCTAGCTCGTAATGTAAGCCAAGCAGGTTCTGTCTCCGAAACTTTGTTTTCTAGATTTCGGAGCCTTCCATCAATGTAACGCAGGCGATTGTCGATTATTGAAATACTTGCTGTACTTGTTCCGGCTAGACTTTCGGGGCTGTAAGTGCAAGTTGTCTCTCGGTTTCGTTTCATACACGTTGAGCAAGGCTTTCTCCGGTCGCATTTCAACCTGATGTAAATACGTCAGTGAAAAGCTACAAGTATAACAGCGGTTGAAACCAGTCGTAAATGGCTTCTTGGAAGCATATACCACGTACTTATCCTTTCTACATGAGCTGCAAGAGTATACTACTCGAGGTTTTTGGTATCGTTTTTGGCGCTGCGGCTGAGAATTATTCCGATATCGTGAACTAGCGGGCAGAAACGCTTCCATTATGAAAATGAAAAAATGTTATAGAGCGCTAAACAAGCTCAGTCGGGTTTCCAGACGATTGAACATTTCATGTGTATAGTTTAAGTATTTATGTTGGAATATTTCTTTCACTTATTTCAGTTGCTAGAATTTATAAATACTGTTTGATAGCTTTATCGGACATCTCGGAGATCTCAAAGCGTTAGTGCATTATATAAGACAGACCGCTTATTGTGGGATTACAATAGCTTGTTTTGCAAAGCTATAAAGGAAGAACGTTAATCCTTTCACAACCATAAGGTTAAAAAGTTCAATGAGAAACATATTACTAACCTATCTTCAGAAGCCTCCTGTTTTATATGCGCATTACACCACAACGGATACTTGATAACACATCCATATAAATGTGTTTTGATTTTGTTATAATGAGTGTAAATTTAAGTACTCGTCAATTATAAACAAGTTAACTAAAGCTAAAGGAAGGCTGAAGTCAAGGCAAAAAAAAAAGAATAAGCTTATCTTAAGCTTGCTTAATCCAGACACTGGGAGTACCATTGATTCTGGGCCTTGCAAGTGGCCGGAGGCTGGCAAGTTGTAGGGCCTGTCCAGCCAATCCCTCCACACTGACCAAAGAGTGTTTGTCCTTCCCCGCTAGATGGCGGTGTTGATGTCGTCGCCGGCGGCAGGCTCGAGCTGCTGCTGGAAGGGGGTGAGCCAGGGTTGCCTAAACCAACAGGCGTGGTATCTGTTTCTTGAATTCCGTTGCAGAGGCAAGTATCCCAGTCAGAAGTAGCTTGGCCCGGGCAGACGACAGGCTCAAAATCAACAACCACGTTATCCCCGAAGATTTCGCTCTGAGCCATAATATCGAAGTGGTAGCTGTAGCCGTATTGGTTGGTACCACCAACCGTTGGGCACCACTGTGCGTTTCCATTATTAGGGCATAAGTTTGTGACCATCACAATGATGCTCTGGCCAGCAACGCCGCCCTTACCGCAAGTTGAGCATGGCGCCTCTCCTGTCGAGGTCAAGCTATAGCATTTGCCGCAACCCGCGCCGCACCATGAAGCACCGGCCGTATCATAAAGAGCCTGAGAGCCGGCAGCTGTGTAGACTCCACTGCTAATACCAAGCTACAGAAGAGATATGAATTACGAACGGGCAAAGTATAAATCGCACTTTAGACAGGTTTAAACCCTTACCTGCCAAGAAAATGCGCCACCAGAGCTTGAGCCGCATCCGCAAGCACCCTCTTGCCCATCAAAATAGCGCTAGGACTTCTATTTAGCTGCAGTCAAGCAAATCATGCAAACCTAGTATACTTGCAGTAGTTGTAGCCTTAAACGCGGAAGCAGCACTCATAATAAGAGAGCAGGTAAACAAAGAAGCCTTCATATTGATGGTATTTAGTGCCAGAGCACGATCTAGAAGAAACGAAAGAGGCCGCAATGTCGATTGGTCCTGAGGTACCTAAGTCGTGAAATATTAACCAGGGGCCGCTCTGTAAGTTATATAAACTGTTTGACATCTATTATTATACAATACCCCTATGTTTATTTGTGACTATGTAATACCCCTTTGTTTAATTTCTAGTGCTGGATGGTACCGCAATGTAATCAACATGCGGCACAATATTCCAGCCGCAAACCTGGTTTACTTACATCGCCTGCATCCATACTAGGGTATGGTCTCTTTAAGGAAGTGGAAGCAAAATCCGGCTATTTAATTAAGCCAAGTAAAGGTAATTCTATTAGCCTAGCAAAAGAATAGCAAATAACCAATAGGCTAATTACTACTTCGTAAAATGAATGCTTCAAGCATTCATGCAACAGGCTAATTGCTAAACAAGCCAGTAATTATATTAAGCCAAATGCAAAAGTCAATGTCCTCATAATTAGTATAAGATATTAATTATTCAACAGGCTAATTATTACCCAAGTAATTATTGCTAATTAAAAGCGATTATTATAATTCCACGGCTATTTTCTCTTTAGTATGCCAGTAAAATGCGAGCGCCTCGTCTGGATATTCCCTAGAACTATAGGAATTGAATTTTAATACAGAAAAAAGCCAGTGTCTATCTGTAAGCGTTAATTTAATAGCAAAGCTTAGGCTCCCAACCTTTTGCTCCAAGGTCAAATGGCGCGATTTATAAACTAAGAATTGGTTTGCAAAATTGCTGGTAAATTTATTACACGGACTCACTTCGCTCAATAAATAATGCATACATGTCAAGGCGGCTTGTATAAAAGAAAACAAATATTCATTTAATCTTGAATTAAAGGCTTGCTTTATTTAGTAAGTTAAACGCTGATGCTGACGGTCAAGTGTTATAATATAGGTGGCATGCGCTACAATAGAGTGAATAAGCGCTGTAACACAATCAAGGATACAAGATTTCATATACTTGTTTCTTTAATTCCCATATAACATACTTGCGTCTTGAATTTCCATTTTCTGCTTTATATCAATTGGCGTCTATGTGTTCCCAATCTAAATGTCGTTGCAGATAACATTGGCACCGATGCAAATCCATTTCCCATCTTGGCGCTGGTACTCGTCTGTATACCTTCCTTCGCACACCTTGCCCTCCAAATTGCGGAAGCTGAACTTCGCCCTAACAAGAGCCACATCACCCCATAAGCCAATATCTAAATCGTGGCATGACAGCTCAGTGAACGGTCGTGGTTTAGAGATCATGTCGAGGAACTCTTTCCGGGAATATAGTTTCGCATCTGCAAGACTCGCGGTGAAATTTGGATCTAAAAAGGTCTCATATGTTGCCACGTCAGAAGTTTGGTCGCTGTTTAGATATCGTTGATTCATCTGCTCAAGGTCTTTGAGATCCTTCTGTTTTTGCTGTTCAGATGCCATTTTGCTTTTCGTCTGAAAAGTTCGTGCAGATTGCAATGTTTTAAGTATTGAGAAGTCGGCACGCTAGGGAATGAAGTGGCTGCAGTTGTTCGTGGTAGGTTGTAAGTTTCATCGACATAGACATTTGTTAGATGAAGGGAGCCGCCTGTATTTCTTATACTCGACTTGAGACTACAGCCAGATATGGGTTACCAGTAGATGGGTCACAAGCGAATGAGTCAGTGATCGCTGCATGCCGATGCAGTTTGCAGTATGAATAGCCAGATGAAGGCGATTTTCACGCGCTACTGCGGCTAGCCCTACTAAAGACGTGCATGGCGGTCTTCTGGCTATAACTCGAAAAGTGCGAATAAAAAGGGGGTTCATCAGCTTACATAGCCTTCGTGAACTTTAGGGTTGATATCATTCGTTACCATGCTTCGCCGCTATTTGGATTTGCACTGAGCGTGAAAACAAATCTGTACCGAGCGTGAAACGTGAGTCCGTGGCATTGCCGCTTGCCCTACAAGCTAGACTCCTGTATCGTATTTTAGATCGGACTTCTGCTTAGTTGCAGCTCTAGCGGGTTTTCTTTTAGGAGCCGTCTAGCGCGTTTATCTGACTAGTTTTATCATGACCTCAAGTGGGTGATTTGATGAGGAATCAGACTTGCGACAAAGGTAGCAAGAGCGAGCCGCTATCCGCAGCCACAGTAGAAGAAGACGAACAAGCGGGGGGAAAAAACAAGAAACTTGCAGACGATCGGCACATGGCAACACCATTACGCACGCCATAATAACAGACATCATCACTTACTTTGTATTTTAAGTAGCAAATCCAGGGGCTGTGGTAAGACCGCCATGGCCAATGCTATAGGGCAGTACTCCGTATGGTGTGCGATGGTCTCAGGACTTTTAACTGTGTCTTCCTAGCTGGGCTGCACATAATTCGCTGCTTCGACCAGATTGTCCGTAACCACACCCGCAAGCGCACCAGCTAGATCAGCTGCGCAGCAATTGTAACATGAGAGCAGAAAGATGATGTTTAAGCAGATGCTGCATGCAAACCGTTCTCCTGCCGGAAGCAATAGCCACTGAGATGCTTATAAGACCTAAATAATTTTATGCGGTTTCTTCTTTCCACACGAACTAAATATATTGGGCTATTGATGATACAGCACGTTCCTCGTTCTTCCACACAGTTTCGAAAGCTATCTTGAGAGCTGCATCTTCTTCGTTCTAATCACCAAGTATTCCAGGGTGTATTAACAAAGCCATAGTGCTTGCTTCTCCTATTTCTTCTACAATTAGCCCGTTTCGTAGAGTATGAATGGTCGTGCCAGGAAAGTGAATGAAAGTGTTCGATCTTAAAAATCACAGATGGCCGGCAGGCAGCTTTTCTAAAATCTCGGCGGTGAGTTCGGCCCCTCCAATCAAGCGTGTGATCACCTTATTCCCCATTGCAATCATAGGAATGGGTCCATAGGGATGGAACGCGATTTTAGAATTCATCTACGGCAAAGTTAAACATCCAAATCCACATTTCTAATATTTATTTATACAATCTAAATTATGGCCTTCATTATCATTCATAAATGCTATGCTAACATGCTTGATCTCTGGCCAAATTAGTTTCTGATTAGGCATGTAATAACAACGAAATCATTATACAATCGACTACATTCCAAAAAGTCCTGTTCCCCAATTCAGCGATGGAAGCGAGATATCGCTCACATGACGTTCAAAATCTCCTACCTCGAAGTCTGGAATGTTGATGAAAGGACCAAACGGGTAATCTTCTAATGGCAAAAAATCGGGGTCTTGCCTTAGTGTGGAAACTTGAATATTTGGCAAAGCTTCCTCAGCTGAATTTTCTTTTTCATGGTGCTCACACCGTTGCTGTAATGGGAGTAGAGTGGCCGATGGTAAGTCTGGCTCTTGTGACTGCTCCTCAGTCCCGGGCTGGAGGGTTTCCGCAGAAGTGGCGCCAGCGATTTTGCTTTTGCCAGTCCCTCGCTCCTCTGTTTGCCATAGGTTTCTAAGTAGCTGACTGTATTTGTGACTGATATGAAATTTATCAGATGCAGCTTCATCTAACACCGAGATGAAATTGAGCACGAGCGATGCTGTTTCTTGGCGGCGCCGTGCAGGTTGAAACGCTCCTGCGCAATCTGCCCTGTGCAAAAAGACCGCTGCATACACGCCATATCTTTCAGGCTTAGTGAGTATAAATGAGCATCATAGTTGATGTCGGGTAGCTTACAAATGGTAGCGATATGGTAAATAGCATAACTCTAGGGGTTGAAAGTCGGTCATGAGCTTTAACGTATTAGTGGCTGCTGTAATAGCATCCCAAACGTATCGCCCGTCAGGAGACTTCATAATGCCTTTACTAAATGGCTTAGCAGACGATCTAAGAAAGTCATTACGCCCTGAGGTCCGCGGTGAGGTTGACATTCGTGTGAGAACGGCTTGGAATGAAAACGCATTAACATAGAGGCAAAGGTATTCATATACTAAAGATAAAGAACGCTTTACTCTCAAAGATACGGCAAGCTCTCCCCAAAAAGCGTGCCAATTCATAGCAGCTCGTTGAAAATCGTCAAGGTAACGACTGTAATCTCCATCATGGACCATTGCCAACGTCCGCTTCGGTGAGGCGTAAAGGATAGCTTGAGCGTTATGCATCAGCTGTGTTAGCTCCATGGTCGCCTGGTGCACAGAGGCGTAATCGTCTTCGCCGCCGTTAAACATTGGTTGTAAGCTAGGGAAGTCTTTAGCCGTAAAGCGTGTTGAAAGAGATGGACCACGAGACCAAAAAGACTGCCCCAGGCGAACAGATATCTGTCGATCTGCAATATAAACGACTTTAAAAAAAGATTTAGCCAAACTAAGATCAGTTTCATAGGATTATGCCACTCACATGTCCAGATTAGTCGTTTATGATCTGCCTCTTCCTTTGTCTCTTGTAATAAAATGTTAGGAAAAGCACCTTGATCCAATCGCATAAGATAAGCTTGTCTGACGGCCAGGCCGACGAGTGACCATGATGTTCTATCTTCAATAAAAATACTCTTGTTCTCCTTTGGTGCATATTGCGTCAATTCGATGTGGGGAAGCCATTCAGATAAGAGCAATATACTTTCGACTGTTCGAGATCTGAGAGTCCAAGGATACCCTAGGAGCGCTTCAAGCAAGAGTCTCTGGGTGTAGTCCCAACAGTATCGGTGGATTAGCGAATGAATTGGCGAGTCTCTAGATGCAATTGTCAAGATGACAGTGAGAAGAAAGAAATCCGTCTTGCGAATTTTGTCAATGGCGGATTGTCCAAGCATATACGCCGGCACAATTGGACAATATGAATGATAGTTGCAAGAATATCTAGCTTCAAAATTAGCCGTAAGTCGACCGATTGCTTTTTGTGCTGACTGACAGGTGCAATAAATCAGATATGTTATTATAGTGAACTAGCCCTCTTTGAACCAAGTCGTACTCATCAAGAGATACGACAGTCGGTCGTCCGCCCAAGAGTGCGTCACGCTCCTCGCTTGGCAATGCAGATGACCCACTCGACTTAGATTTCTCCGATTGCGTAAGTATATGCAGTGCATCGGAAGGATTTCTGAGTTCAGAAGCGAGTTGCTCAACAATGGTATCTGAATTTAAGCAGTCGAGGTCACGGTCCACCTCCTTCTCGATAGATTCAGGCATCCTCAATGGTGCGTTTGACGCACGCTGGAAAATCTTACGAGCTTTTGCGGGCCTCTTGGTCGGCTCATATCGCCGAAAGTTTCCACCTCGTCGAGACTCGGCTAGTATACACTCACTATCCGATTTAAAACAGGACACACAGGGGATCTTTTTTGGCTCCCCAGAACCATCACTAGGATGAATCAGGCTCTTGTTCTCAGTGGTGGTAGGATAATTTGGGCCGCTTACAGATCGCATCTTGTCTTCCGACGACGACACCGGACGCACGCGCGGTAAGAGCGCTTCCCTGTGCTCGTTGTCATTTTTTGGTGCTTTCGGAAGTCAATCAGTAATACGCGGGGCAAAACATCGTAATAATGTAGTGGTATTGTGGTTCAGGAAGTCGATTGTCGGCACCGGCAAACGATATGTCTAAATGCTAAACCGGCTGTAGACGGCCCGGAATTACTTGGATGGGACTGCTGATAATATCAGCTTATAATGGAGATAATACTCCGTGCGGGGATGGCGGGGTGATTGGTGGGCTGTCAGAAATTCGCCACCTCGTATTATGCTGCGGTAAAAGCAGCAGTACTTATGGCTAATTCACAATAAAATCTGCGACCTGTCGTAATCAGGATTGAATTTCGACTACATAATGTTCTTCTAGAAGACCCTCATTTGCAAGGGCGCTCAAAAAAATATGCCCTAGGCTTAGTAGCAAAGTGTAACATTAGCAAGGCACCGGTATCGGTATCGGCTATAGACGGATTCAATGGTGGGCTATGTATCGGTTCTCATCAGCTTAATATTGATTGAATGACTATTCCTCTTCCAGTTGGGATATTATAATATATTCCTCGACCATCTCATTATTTTTGGCTCCTTGGCGGCTGTTTACATATATATATTAGCTGAACTGTATCTCCTTAGTTCCAGTATTATTTACTGTTCTGAGCTGCTCTCTGACAACTTAACTGAGCCAAGATTTTCCACAGTCCAAGTAATCCTGTTCCTATTTCATCTAATAACAATGCCCACTGCAGTAAACGATTTCAAGCTCACTGAGCTTAGTCCTGGTTTTGGTGCTGAGATTTGTGGTTTTAATGCCGCGGATAACATGACGGAGGACATTTTTCATCGTTTACAAGACGCTATAACCACGGTATGGAATTGATCCCAACCCCTCCTCATAAAATTCTTCACTTTGTCACTAATTACATTAGTATGGGGTTGTAGTTATCCGCGAGTCTAGATTGACGGACGAAACTCATATCAAGCTGGCGCGTATGTTTGGAGAGTTGGATGATGTTAAGCCATATGTTGCTGCTGGGCGGAAGAATCGACTAAACTATGACGAGCTCTTCGATGTTAGCAATATTGAGCTGGATGATTCGATTGTCGACCCGAGTAGTCCTCGTGGGCAAGCAAATAAGGTACGAATACATTCAATACGCGCTATGTGATTCCTCATATTAACATTCTTGGTGTAGGGAAACAGCCTATTTCATGTTGATTCAAGTTTTAACCCTCGTCGAGCTGGATACTCTCTCTTACTTGCCCACGAACTACCACCAGCAGGCACGGGCGGTAAAACAGCGTTTGCAGACACAAGGACTGCATTTGATGATCTGGATAGCGAGACAAAGCAAGATCTCTTGGCAAACGATTATGTTGCTGCGCATTCAATTTTGCACTCGAAGAAACTGGCTGCTCCTGAGTATTATGAAAAAGTTGATCCTACTCAGTATCCAATGGGTCGGCACAAGATTGCTCAATGTCATGAGAGATCAGGGCGGATGAACCTCTACATTGCAGCACATATACACCACATTGAAAATTTGAGCGAAGAATTGTCGAAAAGCTTTCTTGATAAAATCTTCACTCATGCAACCCAACCGAAATACGTGATCGAGATCGAATGGAGGCAGCCTGGAGATTTGGTCATCTGGGATAATACGTGCACAATGCACCGTGTTGTGACTGGACCTTTCAGCACCAAGTATAAAAGAGACATGAGACGTGCAACTGTCCATGATTCTAGCATTACCGCGTGGGGACTGAATGAACATTCAAACATACGACAGGGTCTACCATAAGCATTTGGAGTAGATAAGAGAGTACACCTCTGGCTTACCTCATCTCTAGATCCCAAATAATGGTTTGCAGTTTGACCACGCACTCTAAATGCCCTTAGTCAATCGCTTGCACCAGTGTGGTATCCTAATTATTGTTTTCTGCATTGATAATAGTTGCACTTTATACGAAGATAGTTATTAGAATATCTTGCATTTAGTTTCGCAGCCTAGATCATTTATTAAATAGAAATTCATGACGTGCCCTATTTATAAATATAGAAAGGAAAGCTTGCTCTATAAGAATTAAAAAGGCTTCGTTGTTAACATAAAGGAAGCTTAGGAAAATCTTAATCGAGAGACCATAAATAATCTCAAAGCTTTATACTGGACCGATTTAGAGTTATATGATTTAGAGTTATATTAGAGCTACAGGGTAAAATGACTGTATATGAGAAGCTTAAGTTCATTTGCAACGGTGTTTATATTAGTTTTGGGCACTTTCAATCTTTTGGTATTTTATTTGCAAACTGCTTGGCCACTTTCCCAGCACACACAATGGGTCGGCGTCGCCGTCGAGTACAGGCCTCCATCTGGCAGGAGCTTCCTGATCTATATCGTCGCTGATGTCGGACCAGATGATGCGCGACAGCCTCTCGCCGTGACAATTCGTCAAGGCGACGACGTGAAAATTGGCCCCGAACACCGCGTGAAACGTCTCCTTATCAACGCTTTGCGCCTCGTTCATGTGCCTTCAGAGTCCGCCACCCGCGTCGTGATTGAGTCTGAGCAGGCGCTCACGGTAGCTTAGTATAGAACCAACGGGTATGCCGGCCATCCTCTACAACGCCCAGAAGTTCCCGACGTTGTACAGCCTCCATAGAGGATCACAAAACGGTCACTCTTTATCAAGCCCCTAGCAGAGCTGTCATGGTGTTATGATATCTGCGAGTTTCTTTTCATTTCGATATGCCTGATACTGGGCTTAATGAACGATCTCGTCTGTTGTACTAGTCCACATTATGTTTAGCATAGCCCCTTACGACAGCATTCCGCGATGACCGAAGAGAATATAGCATGGTCGTGCTTGACATCTTGGACATGAGCGATATAGGTAATAATAATCGTTGCTTTTCTATTTCACTACATGGCTGTAGCCCAGCGTTACCCATATGGTAACTACAATCCGATCGAGGGCCAACAACCCGCTTGAGAGCCTAACGTAGACCACGCCGAAATCCGGCCCATCTACCACTCAGCGCTGGCCAATATACGAAGAAGCTTTGGTACTCATATTACAGGTCAGAACCAACAGACATGAAAAGTTTCGTGCTGTCGATGTTAGCACATCGGTTGTTTGTTTCATCTCTGCCAATTCGATTTCGTATCTACAATACTAATCTCAAGACAAGACATCTGGCTATCGCATCACAGCGCACAAGATAATTCGATAAGTAGATCCACCAGTACTTCGACTTCACCACGTGAAGACTAGCCGAATTCTCATGCATATTAAGAACCTATCAGTAGCCTTATTAACCTGATGTAACATACTAATGAATTTAAGTTGATAACCTTGCACATATCCACCTATTAGCCGATATTCGAAGACTGATGCTTAGGTGACTAGACGGGGCCCCACCCCTGCGGAATCCTTCATCATGCAGCGAAAAGGCGTCGATAGAGCGGCACTAATCTATAATGAGGGTGCGATCAAGCGATTCGTCAACCTCATGTGCGAGATATTGAGTCTGGCGGTTGGGTGGTACTTGTTACTGTAGAACGGCACATGAATCCTGAGACAGTCTGGCTTGAAGAGGAGTACTCGTGGAGATATCCTACGGAGGTGATATTTTCGCGTTTTATCAGGGCTCGACGGCGCATACCAGCGGAAAATTGGTAAGGAGATGTGGAGATGTCCACAACGCTACTTGATGCGGCTGTTGGGCCTGCATCTCTCGAGGTGGTGTGCGGATGGCACGAGTTCCTGCGCGAAATAGCGTCGCATAAAGACGCTGCCTTCGTCCAAAAGTTGCTGGATTAGACGGAATATCGCTTGGACAAGAGATATCAGCCTTCTCTGGCCCCAGACATGCGCAGGCAATCTGTACTTGATGACGATGATGCACGCATAGTATTTGGGAGCTTCCTCACGGACTCGATGGTTCACACGCGTTAATTTGAGGAACAAAGGGTTGGACGGATTTTTTATCATGTGTTTTTAAAAGCTGATTTTCATCATTTAGTAATGAAAGTAAAGGGCTCGCGCTCTGCCACCGGATTTTTTCGATAGTCTCTAGTGGTCAGGATGTAGTTCGGTAATGGCCATGTATAGGAGATGATTTAGTAAGGTAGAATATCGAGAACGCCTGTCACAGCAGCTCAGCCAGTTCGCCCTTCATCTATCATGAGCCAGAAGAAAAATAGAATCTGGGTAAGCCCGAGGCATGTATACGTTTTGGCTCAAAACCCCGGGCAGTCAGAGTGTACAGCTAGATTCCATTTGATGAAATTTGTCCTGGTGATGCTGTACTTCTTGGTGATAGAGTTGAACGAGTCCCCTGCTGTAACTAGAGAGAACTTCTTGCAGTTACTTACCATACCGTCTTTTGTAGGCGTTGATGGAGTAACGCCGTTACCCTTGGTCGTTGTCGTGGGCTTAGACAGGAGTCTGGGTGCCGATACGACCGACGCAGGCATATATAATGGCTCAGAGTCCCGCACAAAGGACCCCTACCGAGGGATTCCTCGCTCGGAACTGCGCTGGTGTATTGTCGTTCTGAGACTTGATTATATTGCAATTATCGCCGGACTTGAAAAGCCAGACATCTTTGCCGTTACCCACCATGTTGGGTTATAATAATTAGAATTAATAAAAGAAAGGTAGTGAATAAGGGTCTTATAGAAAGAAAAAACCTTTAGATAAATAAAGACTATTTATTAAATTAAAAATTATTTAACAACAACATTAATTAAGCTTCCCTCCTATACCTACAGGTACCTTACCTTTTAGGTGCCTAACCACTAAAAATACCTTCACTATTTGACTAGCTATTAAATAAAAAGAATTTAAAACTATCCTTAAGGACATCTTAAAGGCTATAGTAAAAGCCATAAGCCTTTTAGGCATTTAAAAAAATGCAGCCTTTATAATTATTATATTAATAATAATATTAAAAGCTATAAAGAAAATTATCTTTTTTATATAAAAAAAAAGGCAAAGAGTTTATTTTTACTTATACTTTAAAAAAATAATACTTTATAAATATTAAAAATATAACTTACCCTTTTTAATCCATAGATTAAAGAAATGTATTTAAATGCTTTATCTATAGATTAAAAACGCGCCCTTGCTTTCTTTATCCATAAATTAAAAACGCGCCCTCGCTTTCTTTATCTATAGTTTAAAACAGTCTGCAACCACCACTTCTTTTATATCTATAGCATATTATAATATCA
>JARFTM010000231.1:0-44269 GCA_030278935.1 Trichoderma polysporum | reverse complement strand
TCTTCGTCTTCTTCTTCTTCTTCTTCTTCTTCTTCTTCTTCTTCTTCTTCTTCTTCTTCTTCTTCTTCTTCTTCTTCTTCTTCTTCTTCTTCTTCTTCTTTCACTCATTTACCACTTCATTCATCAGTTGGGATTTTCTTTTTCATTTGTTCGTTTTGATCGCTGCCGCAATCCACACCCTTATTCGAGTACGCTTATTCGCAATCATCAGATACCTCAATATTGTTTATCCCCACCATTATTATATCTTTCGCCGCTCGCTATTCAATGCCAAGATGGTGTAATTGAGCACAACTGCTCTTTCTTTCTTATCCTTTCTTATCCTTCTTACCCTCTCTGATAATTTCTAATTTTTTTGGTCTGTTTCCCCTTCTATGATAGTACTAGCAGCATTTATGCATTTAAGGATGTTGGAGTCTTAAAAAATTGGGCTAAAGCACAAAAACAAGCAAGCAGTCAGGATTGTATTTATTATGTCTATTATTCCCCCCTTCGCACTGTTGCATCTTGAACTGTTCTCTTTTAATGTTGTGTGTACTGGCGCCCGCTTAAGGGCCTCTCTTTATCTCAATGGATGATTATTATGATACCAGCCAAAAGGACGTGTGTACTGAAAACCGGACATGGTTGAAAAAGTTTTGATTGGGGTCATCTTGGGTGGACTAGGCCGAGCCCGAAGCTGGGTTCGGAGGTTGTGTCACACACACCACTACGAGTAGTATTGATAGCTGGTTGCTCTCGTTAAAATTAATATGAATACTGTCTACCTAAAATGGCAAAGATTTGGTGATCACATCTCAGTTGGCAAAATAGGTGTGACTGACATGGGCTGATTTTGTAGAGCCGGAGAGGCAGAGACACAGAGACACAGAGCGACATATTCAACCCATCGGCCAATCTGGTTGACTTACAAGTTCGCACAGACAAAAAGACTCACACGTAATGCTAGGACTGTGTCTCACTTGGCCCTAGTATCAATGCTACCGTATGAGGTACTCATGTGAACCATCCCGGTGTCTTCTTAGGGCCGAACAGGACTCAGCCGCAGCCCGTAGACGTAGGATTGGACATCCCAATAGAGCATAGCCGCTGGACGGGCTCTGCCAACTTATTCCGGGCTCTTGGGCTCAATGTTGCAGATCCCGGTTCGACCCTGGTCTCAGCTATTCCAGCGGGCAAGACATCGACCAGCCTATAGATCTCATTCAGCTGGACCATGTACCCCCACCACCCACCACCCATCACCCGAAATTGCCCCTGACGTGGTGGCGGGCGAGAACCGAGCCTTCTTTTCATAAGCGCCGTGCAAAGGCACGGTGAAACTCCGCTTTCGAAAAAAGGTATTATGGCTTTGGGGGGGTAACACTAGGATGTCTATCCGGATGATACCTCATTTCTCTGTCCGGGGAAGTTGGGGAAGGCTCGGCTGCCTTAGTGTAATGGACTATTGCAGCCATTTGATGAGCCGTATTCAGCTTTCAAGTTGCCCCTTGGTCCGGACAGACGTCATGGATGAGGTGATTTGGTGGCTTTTGAGACGGCACAGTTGATAATCTATTTTTGCGTGTTTCTCACGCTTTCTTGTGATTACCTTAGTACGACTGTGATAATGTTTCAAACATGTAGTAGATGAGAGTGACCTTGATTTGTGTCTGATGGCGTCTAGACGTATATCGGCCGAAAACACAACCCAAGATGATGACCCGGCCACCTCTATTGCTGTACACAACATGCCGTCATCAAGGCATACAGCACGGCATAATACATTGTCGATTACCTAGTTAAAAGCTGATGGACAAGGGTGCCAACACTCTGATACCATCAAGGAAAGAGGGGAGCCGTATTCGCGTATGCAAAGATTTTGCTTTTTGTTGTCTTGCCCGCAGACAGCCACCACGAAAAAAGAAAAGAAGTACTAAGTCTCGGAAGTACTCCGTATGCAACCTCGGATGTTGTATACTTTCGTGTTCCCTCTCTTGGCTATAATGGACACGAAAAAAAGGCCGAGTGCAGGGTTTGTAAGTAACACTTGGAGATACGCCGACACTTACACCTTTACGCGTAAAATGCCGCCCTCTTTCCTTTTTGTCCAAGTGGCGCATATGCTGTCTCATGCTAGTAATATGAAAAAGAAAAGAAAAGAGGTCACAAGAGGCATCCATGAAGGATCAAGTACCGGTACTTGCCTCGCTTCTGAGCCTTGTTTTTGCGCTGCCAGAGCAAGATTTCCGGTTTTCGGTGACGAAGAAGGAGGGGGCGTGGGCGAAGTTGTGATTTTTTTGGTTTGAAAAAAAAGCAAACATTGTTCATAGCCCTGCAGCTGAAACAATGGTTGGTTTATGCGAAAGTTCAGCTTTCAACCCCTCCAATAGCCCAGTTCCGATGGCTGCCTGGAGATGCGTTCACGCGTTCTCCCATCCGAGTTTTCGTCTTGGGCTCCCGTCCTAGTTCCCGTCCTGGTTCTCGATCGGATAGGTTCTCACGTAGCAGAGCTTTCTCTCCGCATTTTTTTGGGCATCCATAGAACTGCAGTGGGTATGCCAATCTAAACGGTCCGGGTCGTACAATGCGGTGTTGCTATATTCGTATTTGTGCAACATGATACGTCTTGTTTTCAAATTGTCACGGGTTGGCTATTGTACTCTTTCGGAAATGTATTTGAGACAAAATGTCATTCTGTGCCACTGGACAAAACGAGGCTGAACAGACCTCCTCATTCGGACAGGAGGCAACCATCTCCATTGTCGGTGATCTACCTCTTTGGAAGAGCAAGGGACGAGGCAACGCTCTCTCCTAGCATTATCGGAGTTGTAATTTCATCATACGACTTTTCGGCGTCGTTGTCTCAGCCTCAGTCTCAGTTGAGAAATCATTTGCATCTATTCAGTGAAGACGTATTTAGCAATGAGGAGTGGAGATGATAGAAAGCTGATCTCTTGGACCCCTGTCGATGTCTTAGAAAGTCTGGCACACAGACGCGGTTGCTGGCTCAGGCACTAGGCCTAGTACAAAGGTACTCCGTAGTTCAATGCGGCTCCGCAGATCCGGAAAGCGGCAAATCTACTCCTCCGATAGTACAAGGGTCGCCGCAAAGATATGGGTTGGGGCTTTGGCTATCGCACGTGATCTTATCGCGCGATAACCCCACATACGCGGCGCACCGAACTGGGTCGTGGGAGAGGAAAAAAAACCCTGCCGAATAGCACAAAATTACAGCCGAAGGAGAAAAATACGTCTTTTCGCTACCCACACGGACTACCGCGATTCGCAACCCTCACGCTCTCTCTCCTGCACACCTTCACCATCAAGGACACACATCAATCACAATGGAATCCAGCAGCAAGGCTCCCGTTAAGCTCGTCAAGGTGACCCGAGTGCTCGGCCGAACCGGTATGATGAGACTCATCCTGTCGCCCTTAGTTCCTCTGTCACCGGTCTGCTGTCGCCGCCGCCATCGCGATTTGTTGTCACATTTGTCATTAGGATTGGGTCGATGAGAGAAAGGAGGGGAAAATTTTCATTTCCGTTTTCTAGAAAGAAATGAAGAGAAGAAGAGCAGGAAGGCATGGATCGACAAGACAACAAAAATCGCAGGGCAGGGCAAGGCAGGCATGCAGGCTGGCTGAGGGGGATTCCTGGAACGACATTACGCAATAACGAAAAATGAAAAGCTAACAAAGTCATGCAGGCTCTCGTGGTGGTGTCACCCAGGTCCGTGTCGAGTTCATGGACGACCAGACTCGTTCCATCATCCGAAACGTCAAGGGACCCGGTATGTTTTGAACCGAAATACTACCTACTACTGGCCGTTGACATGTTGGCTAACTAACTTGCCTAGTCCGTGAGGACGACATCCTTTGCCTGCTCGAGTCCGAACGTGAGGCCAGACGTCTGCGATAAAAGTCGAATGCTAGAGGAAAGGGGGAAAAGGAAGCAGATGGTAGAGGTTCTCAATGGCGTGAACGGGTACGGGTCATTTTCTTTTGGGTGTGTTCCATCTGGACATTACGGCCTCTTTGTGACGACGGCATGAAACGATGGTGTCAAGTAGCGAAAACCGGCAGGGCTTCATCCTACCTAGTCGGAAATACCTAGGCTCATTCTCATAAAAAAAGATACAAAGCTTCTTTTTTTTTGGTCCAGACATGGCATAGCTCCTCGTCCCAATATCTGATTGTCAATCTTGCTGGCTGAATGCCAAGTAGCGACTGACTCATTGACTGATTGAGAGTTTCCGCAGTAGATTGATAAGCCGCAATAGGGGTATGCTGGTTGCGTTGGCAAGATTAGCTGGTCCAAACTTCAATATTGGGATGTGCTACGGCAGTAGGAGCTGTTGATGTCTTGCCACGATTGCACTGGTTAGATGTTTGCCTGGGAACGCGATCCAGATTGCTGCATTACGACTCTCCCAACCACGAGACTCTCCATACCGCTTGGCATTCTTAGCGATTGTATGACATGAAAGGTGCCTGATATGACAACGCCTGATTATCGCCATAAGGTCAGAGATGCATGGCAATCACATGAGAAGAGTAATTGGAGAATAACGCTACAGTAAGGAGGACTACAAATAAGATAACTGCCGAAGGCGCGCCAAGTCTAAACCATGTAGTTTCTGCGTTTGCCTCGCGTTAGTAATTAGTTACGGACAGCCAATCTCATGACTTAATATATGTTGATCCAGTGAGCGCTTGGGACGGTGTTTCACAACAGTGTCGGAGACTGCAAGAGAGACTTTGGTGGCGCTTTCGTTTGTTCCTTGGGCGTAGTTGAAGGAGCGGTATAGATTGTTGGGTGGTGGGAGGGAGGCAGATGAGAAATAGATTAATAATATACCAATGTTGGCTGTTGTAAGTTAAAAGAAGTGATTCTGGGAAGCTGTGTAGATTTTCTCTCATGTTGTCTTTTTTTTCCAAAGACATTCTTGGCATTCAGTCGTTGAATGATGGATTGGATTTCTTGATGCGGCAAAAAGGTCCCTTAGCGTGCCTACTTTTAAGGTTGAGCCGCTGAAACTCTCCAGGACTGTCAATCTCATGGCTCTTATTTTTGGGCTCCGCAGCAGCCACGCACATGTGCCAGTCATCAATCGCCTCTCCATTAGCCTACGGAGTACCTGGTAGGTACTATATGCTGATATACATGCACAGCTTCACCGAATGTATCTCGCATAGCACCGCATAAACATATATGAAGCTCACCCTGATCCTGCATGGTCATGAAAGACACGTCAGTAAATTGAAAAGAAAAGGAAAAAATATGAGAAATGAGACGCGAAAGTGGATATACGGAAGCCCGCGTGCACCATGATATGATTTTCATCTATTCGACAGACGAGTTCCGGCGACTTGCAGGTGCAGGACTTATAGGCCCTAGCCTAGGCCTAGTACCTGTGCTGTAAGTAGTACTGCCCGTAGCGCGGCCTGTAGCGCGGCCTGTAGCACCGCCTGTAAATTACAGGCCGAAGTGACCTGAAGGGCTGAAATGAACCAAGCTTGCCTTGCCAAGGTAGCGGCCAAGTACCCCCGCGATGACGAGCAGCAGGGAGCGGTACTGCCGTTTCTAGTGGGCTGCTTCCGTACTATACCCCGTAGGTACTCGGCAGCATCGCCATGGCTAGCGGAACCAACCCCCCAACTCCCCAAAGGAGCCACTGAAGAGCCACTGAAGAGCCACTGAAAGGCAAAACATGCCACCAAAAATCCACCATCTTTTCCCTTAGTCCTGTCCCCCATCTCTGTCTCTGTCTCCATCTCCATCTCCATCTCCATATTCTTCATTATCACGGCCCCCCCAATTTTCTGCTCGACTTTCACCAGCCTCAGCCACCCACTTCGACGTGCAGTAGCAGCGATTGCATTCCGGTCTTAGTACCAGGCAATAAGCAATAAGCTTGGCCCCCAGTTTCTGCAAATCTTGTCTTTCCTCCCGCGATCCCTCCGTCCGCATCGCCCACCGATTGGCTTATGCGACTAACTGCCGCGCTCTTCAAAGTGTCTTAGCCCCTCGCCCTATTCTTATTCTTTTTCTTTTTCCTTCTTTTCTTTACTTTTTTTTTTTGCTAGTGACGACATCGGGATCTTTTTCAGTGTTCGCGCTGAACTGAACGCTCTGATTGCTGCTCTGAGACCTCCACCCCCCCAAAAACAAAGATATAAAGCTCAAGCCGAGGCCGGCATAGCTTGCCAGTCGCAAAACACTCGCCCGAGCTCCTCGAGAAAAGCTTGTGGCTAATCCTACGGCATCTTGTCTTAGTTTCGGTGAGCTTCCCCTCCCCTGCCTCTCCCTCATTCGCGACTTTTGTTGGCTCGTCATGGTTCGCTCCATTCCATGTTGTTCCTGCATCTGACTTACTCGTATCCACATCCGGACAGGTCACTCCAATCGCGGTGGCGCATGCTTTTTTTCTCTCCCGCGATTTAGTGGACGATACGAACAAGCAGAGATTCGTCATCGTTTGCGATTCAACTTCTCTTCCTTGCCGATAATATACGAGACCTCAAGCCCCCCCTCGGAGGCGAAACCACACACAATGGCCGACTTTCGCTCGCCCATTGACACTTCTGTGCCGTCACTGTCGCTGCAGATGCCGCAGTCGACGACGCAGCAACATCGCCGAGACTTTTCAGGATCAATTACACTAGACGACTCTGCGCAGGGCCGACCAGCTTCCGGCGATACTGCCGCGCAAGAAGGCGCTTCGACTGAGAGGCCTGGCGAGGGCATGGCGACGCTTCACCTAACGACTGCTCCAGACGAGCCCATCTCTCAGCCTCCAACTGATCCGGCCGTGCTGAAGTTGGTCGGCGAGGTGTTGGCATCCGAGGTATGAGCTCTCCGAGCAAAAAGGCGCACGCGTAATGCTGGTGCCAACGCTGATGCTAATGCTGATCCCCCTCAACAGCAAGGTATACCTTCACTACTGCATCGCTTGAAACAGAGCATAGCTTCCGCAAAGGTGAGCCAATTTGTCCTACATATAAATGTGGTCCTTTCACATGGCAGCCAGCGCTATATCCACGCTGCTAGCTGCAGCTCTGGCACTATGTGGCTGAGACAAGAGTGCCAGAAAAGAAGCTGACAGTTTGATTAGGAGTTTGGCACCTTTCTCAAAAAACGAGCCGGCCTGGAAGAAGACAGCGCTCAGACCCTGAAGAAGCTGGCTCGCGCCACCCAAGATAACATACGACGACCTGAACATCGTGGAGGCTCATTTGTCCACGTCTACGAAGAGATGGTCCATATTCACGAGCGCATGGCTGATAACGGCATTCAATTTGCCGCCACGCTTTTGCAGATGAACGAGGAGCTCCTTGAAGCAGCTGGCAGCGCTGAGCGCAATCGCAAATCCTGGAAAGCCACAGGCCTGGCCGCCGAGCAAAAGGTCGTCGATCTCGAGGTCGCCATGCGCAAGAGCAAGGCAAAATACGATTCTCTAGCCGAAGAATATGATCGTGCTAAGACAGGCGAAAGCAGACCTGGCGGCGGCAAAGTCTTGGGCGCATTCAAGGCGCACAAGTCAGCCGCCCAGCAAGAAGAAGAGCTCCTGAAAAAGGTCCAAGGTGCAGACCAGATGTATCACAGCGCCGTCAACAGTCTACAGGCGGAGAAGACCCAACTGCAAAACACAACCCGCCCCGACATCGTCAAGTCACTACAGGAGGCTATCCGCGAGATAGACTCTGCTGTTGGCATGCAGATGCAAAAGTTTGGTAAGTAGCCAACTAGAGAAACACGCTCCCCCCTTGCAAGCTACGTTCCGCCAACTAAATGCTGACTGCTAAATGCCCAATAGCTCTGAACAATGAGAACCTGTTGCTGGGCAATGGTCTCGTCATCAGCCCCTTTAGGAACAACGCTTCCATCGGCCCCAATCAGCCCCGAAGCATGAGATTTGCCATTGCGTCCATTAACATCAACAAGGACCTGGATGAGTTCGTGGCAGGATACCACACCAGGGTTCAGCCAAATCCTGGCGAAATCAAATACGAACGCAATCCGGTGCGTTTTCATCTTTCCCGACTCACCTGAATGCTTTTAACTCCTCATCTGAGTCTCATATACTAACATTGTTTTCATTTGCTTGTTGCTACTTTTAGGTCCTCGGTACTCAGCCCGGCCCCATGAGCCACTCATCCCTACCTTCTGTATCTCATGCTTCCAAGTCTTCCGTCAGCCAAGCTCCTCCTCCAGGCGGATACCAACAGAGCCCGCAGTCTTTCTCAGTGGCCTCAAGGACAAGCGCCGGTAACTTTGGTGGTCCACCAGCAGGCGCTCCAGGCTCTCAAGGACCGCCAGGGCCCATGGTACAAGGGGTTGTCTCTACCCCCACCGCCGCGGAGCCTCCAACATCGTTCCATCAGTCGAACCACAGCCGAACCTTTAGCCAAGGCAATATGTTGAACTCTCCCGTCAGCCCTCAACCTCAGTACGGTGCACCAGGCTCAGTACCAGGCGGCTCTCGCTTCCCCAACGGCGGCCCCGGCACCACGGGTCCGCCTCAGCTAGGAGCGCTTCCGTTCCAAGAGTCCGATGGCCCATCTCAGAGCACTTCCTCACCTCCTCAGATGGGGCTTCCGTACCAACCTCCGGGGCCGCCGTACCAACTTCCGGGGCCAAGCGCTCCGCCAGCGTACAGCGGCTTCAACCCGGGTCCACCCGCCCTCAACGTCACTACGGGCTCAAAGCCGGTCTTTGGTGTTCATCTGGGCCGCTTATATGAGCGAGACGGCCTTGCTGTGCCCATGGTTGTGTACCAGTGCATCCAGGCTGTCGATTTGTTCGGACTCGGTGTAGAAGGAATCTACCGCCAATCTGGTTCCATGAATCACATTAATAGGCTAAAGGCCATGTTCGATTCAGGTATGTCTATATTCATCCTTGCGGCTATCCCTTTATCAAGATAAATCTTGCTAACCAATGCTCTCTTTCTCTTGTACAGAATCCCAGGCACAAGCTCTTGATTTCAGAAACCCAGAAAATTTCTTCCACGACGTCAACAGTGTTACGGGCCTGTTGAAGCAGTTCTTCCGGGATTTGCCTGACCCTCTGTTCACCACAGAACACCACAGCAGCTTTGTCAACGCAGCGAGTATGTCATCCTCCCTCCCTCTTCTCGAGATTAAGACAGTCTTTGTCCTTTTTCTCCTTCTTCCAGACGGCCATGATACTAATGCATATTTCCAGAGAACGAGGATGAAGTTGTTCGACGAGACAAAATCCACGCCACCATCAACAGCCTACCTGACCCCAACTACGCTACCTTGCGTGCTCTAATGCTGCATTTGCACCGCGTCATCGACAACTCCCACGTCAACCGCATGAACTCTCACAACTTATCCGTCATCCTCGGCCCCACCCTCATGGGCACCGATCCCAGCACCGCCATTACAGATGCCGGCTGGCAGATCAAAGTCATTGATACAATCTTGGTAAACACGTACCAGATTTTCGATGAGGATTAATTTAGCTTTTACTTCCCCTCCCAGCCCTGTTAAAGAAATCTAAAACTCACTATTTCTGTCCATCTTTCTTATCTCCTTATCTCTCTTTTATTTTTTGCATGGCGCTGTCTATTTACTTTCCATTCTTCCGTTCCCTTACCATCCTTTTTTTGCTCTGTGTTTCCTCACACATGTGTCGATTTACTACAAATCAAAGTCCAAGTCTCCTTTTGCACTGTCTCCCATTTTATCACAGCTATTTATTCGACATTTTTTCTTTCCACCCGTCTCTCCCTGATTGGAGAAGAAAAAAAAAAGCTCTAAATACGCTCTTTGTACTGTTTCTCATTACTGGAGGTGCTGCTGCACGTAGGTCGCTTGCTGGCTAGTAAGACCACATACACGTGTTGCTTTTTTTTCCTTTTTCTATAATGGGGGGTGATATGGGACAGGATTGACGGAATGGCTAGATTGTTTTGAGCTAGGATAACTTGAAAGAAAAGCATCTAATAGAATGTAATGTTATCCGCTTTGTCTTCTTTTCATGTCCTTCCTGTTTCTTCTTTCTCTACCACGATGTTAGTCCATGACATACTGGGTGTGTATTCTGTAAGAACATGTAATAAATATATATATATAAATAAGAGTCAAAAGTCATTCAAATGAGCAGAGGTATCCTACAGACACACGCAAAAATAAACAACCTAGCAAATAAAATAAAAGAGCAAGGCCGCTTCGAAACCTCTCTCCAAACCCATGCCATGCATGAACAAAAAAACTCCAACCCCAGTAAAAAGAAAAAGTGGGAAACTACAAAATGATTTGCAATGCGCCTCCTCTACATCAATGTTGAAAGTCTTCCATCAACCTATAACCTCTTTTCCCCCACGGTATAGCGAAATATTTTTGCTTCTCCAAAGACTCAAAAAAAAGTGTTGGAAAAGCCCTCTCTACTCCCATAACAAAAAGAAAATACAAAATGTAGGCAAAAGACGAAGAGAAGGAGGGGAAGAAAAGTAACAAAGAAAATTAGAATAAAGGGAAGAAAAATGCTATGCTTTCCGTAAACACAACTCCTCTCAGCCCTATAGATATCTCCTCCTCCTCCTGTATGTATTGTGATTCAGTGCAGATATCCAATTCCCACCATTGCGGCTTTTCTTTCGTGTCCCCCTTTCTCGCTACCAGCCGTCACATGAGTCATAGCAATTAGGGTATTCCTTTCCAAAGTCTGATACTCGCATCTTTTAACACGCAAGATGAAAACATAAAAGAGAAAAAAGCAAAATGCAGAGAAAAGAAAATGGCACTGCCTGGTAAAACAAAATGCATCCAAAAGGCAAGGGGTCTGGAATTCCCCCTTTTTGTTCCTTCCTCTGCCGATTAACGACTTGATCATGAACGTAACCATTATGCGCGCTGAATGGTGCTTCGTAATGATGAGATGAATATGATGCTGAGAGAAACAAGAGCAAAACGAAAACAAAAAAAAAAGAACCCATAAAAATATAAATAAATAGGTGGAGGAGAGAAAAAGTAAGATAATGGAAAGAACTATGAGCTCTCTCTGATATACGCGGAGATAGAGAGATAGAGAGAGAGATTAGTGTATCCTGATGGCTTCGAAAAGGCCCAAGCTCAAGCTCGTATCGTTCACGCCAACGTTAGGTGTGGGCTCGCTAAGCATTTCCCATCGTCGAATAACATACGGGGAAAGTCTCTCGTGCGATAACGGCCTGATGCCGTACATTGCTCCCATGCCTCTGGATGCGGTGCTGTGGGGCACCGTCGCCTTCTCCCTGTGAGCAAGCATCATGCCGTCCGTCGCCGCTGGCTGCGGAATGCTGAAGATGTAATATAGACGAGAGTCTGAAGTTGTGTGCAAGCTTGGCATCATGCCAGGCACGACAAGGATGGACTTGGCGCAGTGAAGGCGCAGGTCGTCTGGCAGGCTGTCCGACAGCACCGCGGTAACGTCAAAGACTTGCTGCAACAACCCGCCGCCAACCATCTGACTCGGTAGTGCTTCAAGTCCAATGAACAGACGGCACAGAGTCAGAACGGTATGCGCCCGTGCCTCGTGATGCGCGGGCATAAGTAGTTTGCCTTGGGCAGAAGTAGTCATGACAGAGGCGCTCAACGGCTCCAAAGACACGCTGTGTAGGAGGACGAATTTTAGCAGCATCGGTATCCAATGTTCGATGATGGATGCTAGTATCCCCTCCTTCTTATCCTCGGGAATTTTTAAAGGCGTAACGACTATATCAACGAGATCCGACAGCCTGTCAGCCAGAGCCATGGTAAGTTGAGCCGTAGCTGGAGGTTGCTGGCCTACAACAATAGCCTCAATGACGCCAAGGAGCTTCTCAGCGAGGTACAGATTGTTATTGTTTAAGAGAACGCTTTGGAGATTCTCGGGGTCCTTCAATAACGATGATACTGGCACAAGAGCCAAAAATCGCGCGCGGGCCTGGCTTTGTAGGTGCCGAGAAATATCTTTACTTAGGCAGGGAAGCATAGTCGTCCACATAACGTTCTGGGCTCCAATGGCACGATCCATAGCCTGAGCAAATATATCATACTGTGAGAGGCTCTGCTGGGCGTCTTCACTCTCGGTCTGACGAGGCGGCGAAACAGAAAGATCCATATTTAGCTTGATCTGACAGAATGGCATGGTCAGCTCATTTGTCTGCCGCAAGATTTGGTCATAAGGCGTCGTCAACGGTCCGCTCTCATCTCCATGTTGCTCGAAAAGATTGCTAATAATCTCATGAACCAGGCGGAACCCTTCTGGAGGAATGCTTTTTGCGCTGAACGCTTCTGTAACGTCTGCCGTGTGCATCACGACCAGGAGTCGCAAAGCGTCGAGCACACCTTCTCGATATGTGTTATCATCAAGCGGCAGTTTGACATTGCCATCTCGGGCCCGAAGCTCAGCGTATTCGATAACCGCGTGGCGTATGAGTGAAAGCAGACCCTTATAGTGACCAAAATGGATAGACCGTTGGTAGATACCAAAGCGATAAACTTCCTCCTGGCTGAGATCTGTGTCATCAGGGAGTTTCGACAGGACCAAATGTAGCAATTCTTGGAGGAAAGTTACAGCTCCAGGAGATGCCAGGTCTGGCAGTGACGCCGCCGCATCAGCATCTGCTGGGGGAGCGGCAGCTTGAGTCAAGCTTGCGGGGCCAAACAGGAAAGAAATGGGCAAAGCATCGGTAATGATTAGGAGAGGAAAGACGGCGTCCAATCGCTGCCGACTTTTTAGTAGCCGAACACGCCCGACCCAGTCGGACATGAGCTTGTCGAAATGCTGGGCATCGAATAGACGGAGGCGAGTAAGGAGAGATGCGTGGATCCTCCGGTTGTCGTCCATCTTAGCCCAGCCAGCTTCGAGTCTGCGTATGATGTATGCAAAAAGGCGGTTCATAGTCGGGTGATCGATGCTATTCCCGCTTGCCAAGAGCTTCTCAATCTGTTCCGAGACTTCGCCGTCGGCACCTGATGGTGGGTTGACCATGTTATCTGAAATAGGAGAGCAGGCGTCGGTCGCATTGTTGCGATCGCTTTGAGTGAGCTCGTGAGCCAGATACTTGGAAATCTCTTGGCGACTGGGCATCCTCCGGGAGAGGGAGCATAGAGAAGCAAGCAGCGGGCGAGACACTAGGCCCTGCTCTTGATTGATTGCCTTGAGCCGCTCAAAGAAGATGGTAAACAGGCGCTCAGCACTACCCTGGGCGTAAAACACCTGTAAATTCAGGTTCAAAGTGTCAACACAGGACGCAAGCACTTCGATATTAGTGGTCCTAGAGCAAAATTTGAGCACCTCGCAAAGCGCATAAAAGTCTTGTGTAGCTTCGAGAATGGTGCGGATGGCAGAAAACAGACGAAGCGTCACTGCCTGGACAGACTTGTTGAGCCTCATCACCATTTCGCGTAGATGGACGCCCACCGCGCTTCGCAAAGCCTTTGAGCTGTTGATGATCATTGGAAGAAGCTTTCGCAGTGAGATCGGCTTCCTGCCGGACATGGCATTGTCCTGCACAGGTAGACCCAATGTATGGTTGACGCATACTAGAGCGTTGTGGATGTCGCTTGTCTCCTCGACAACGGAATAGTTGGCTGCCCGCCTAAGCAGATTGCTCCGGTCGTCCTTTTGGTCTTCCGTAAGGCAGTGCACGGGGAGGTGGACTAGCAATCTAGTGGTGCAGGGGGCCTCATCGGAGTCCACCTCGGAAGGATGGCTGCAGCCACCGCGAGCCATGAGCCACTTGATATACTGGGTAACCGAAAACTGCCCCGTCCGGACCAACTCTGCAACAAGATGGTAGGCCATCTGCTTCCGGCCCTCGTCCTCGGCGGGTATGGTGTCCATGTGCTCGAGAATTGCACCGGTGACGTCTATCCTCAGCGAGCCCCAGACCTTAATCAAGTTGGCGGCAATGTACACCCTTGCCAAGCCGGGGCGGTAAAAGGACGTCGCCCAGTCCACGGTGGTCTTCACAATATCGGCCTTGTCATCGCCGGTGGCCCAGCATTTCTGGGGTAGATCACGGCCTATCTGGCTGAGCAGGGTTGCGTCCAGAAGCCGCACCAACTGTGGTCGCCCGGCCAGTGGCGAAGCATTGCTGGTAATAGATACCTGGCCATTTCGAACATTGATATGATGATATGCGTCCCGCCCTACCTTGTCATCTCGCGGTAAGAAGGCATCCAGGGCGTCTCTGTATTTTGACCAAAGGCTTGGGTCGATGAAGTTGTCGGAATTATCTCTGATGAGCGAAGCCAACAAGGTTGAAAGCTGACCCGATAGCTGAACGAGAATATCCTTGTCAGGATGAACATGAATCTATCATTTTTGCATGGTTAGGGTCGATAATTCTCAGTGGCTATCACGCTTGTCTCCAGTGTGGTGGCAGCGTCTCCGAAAAAGAAAACAGAAATTGCGTGGCTGACTTACGGTGTTGAGGTGGCCGAGTAAAGCATAAACAAGGCGACGTCCATACTTTCGCGAGCGTAGAATGTCGGCCCAGCAAATCTGAGCAATCAGAATCCACATGGGAAGTTTGGATTGGGAGCTGTGTTCTAAGCCGGATGTGATCCAATCGAGATAGTGGTCGCGATCGAGGAGCTGCTCGGCGTAAAAACTTGTGGCCAGTCGTATGCTAATCAACAAGTCAGCTTGAGAGTTGGGAGGGTAGGGGTTTCTCTCAACTTACGCATAAGTCACCTTGGCCTTCCAGTCTGGCTCGCCAAACGAAAAAGTGACGGTTTCTATGAACTGTTCCACGAAGACTGTCCAGTCCCTCACCCACTTAAACTCGCCTGCAATAGCAAAAGCACCACCGGGGGCTCCTTTTCTTTTGAAGGCACGGATCTCGTTGGCACCAACACACTTGGCCAACCAGACAGCCCTTTCGGTCGGAACGCTTTTATTCAGGCACTGGTCGAGGAGGGTTCGGCCTCGGATGCCGTGAGGAATAGTTCTACTTAACCGACGAAGCGAAATAACAGGATTGGCCAAGTCTCTCATCCATACTTCTCTCTTTGTATCAGTCAAGGTAACTCGGGGGGGAGGTTTGAAAGTCGACGGAGCAGTGACGTGGCCGCGGTGTCTGCGCTGGTTAAGAATCCCCATGAAGATGGTGGACAGAGCACCTAGGCCAGTCTTTTGCTTGATAGCCGGGGATATGGTCATTCTCGCAGTACTCGTCTCGTTCTGGTTGCCGCGATCCCACGTGCCCTTCTGGATCGCCTCGTAACTCCAGTCATCTTCGTGGTGCTTGCCGTTACCGCCATGCCAGGGAAAGAAGTCAGCATTACCAGAATAGAGCCCCCGACTGAACGGGTCGCCACCGGTTGCGTTTGGTCGCTTCTCGGCAGAAGGGTAGCGTGGAGCGGTCTTCGGAACCTCGACGGTCCACGGCCTCGGGCGACCGTCTTTCTTGAAGGCCGGTGCGGGCCGTGGAGGAGCTGCTAATCGTTTCGAGAGCTTTGAGTATGTTTGTGATGTCGGTGGGCGTCGTCTAGGCATGGGTAAAGGGTGGTTGTCGTTGTCAAAGTCGGCGGCCGAGGCCCGAGAAGGAGTGGGACTCGAAGCGCCAACATCTCCTCCATCAGCCATGGATGGTACACGCGACGTGGTGTGGCTCTGGGGCGACGAAGCAGCAGAAACCGAAGCCGATGCTGACGCTGATGCCGACACCGATACTGTCGCTGTGCTTCCTATCGGCTGGTCGATGTTGGAAATTTCGAGACGCAAGCGAGAACCGGTTCTTCGCGGTGTGGTTACGAGGCGGCCATGGGCTTGGGCTTGGTTTGTCCCCTGGCCTTGGGCCTGAACATGGTCGACGGAGTCGCTCGAGGCATCGCTCAGGGCCGAGTCCTTGCGCACGGGCGATGAGGGAAACAGCTGCTGCGACAGAGCGCGTTGAGGCGGAGGCCGCTGAGCCGGCGGCAGCGTCGAACTGCTGAGGGTTCGCTGCGGCGGTCGCGGGTGGACGCCGATGGGGGTCCTGGAGGTCATCTCTCAGACGGGAGGTGAGGCGCCATCCCGTTGTATTGCCAGCTATAAAGATGTGGATATGTGAGTTGGAGGTTCAGAGTAGGTAGTAGTAGATACTACTAAGGTAGATCGAAGCGTTGACAGGGTGCCAAGTACTAGATACTAGGTAGGTACAGTAGAGATGAGACCGGTACAGCTAGCCAGTTACTGGGGTTCTCAGAAGCGACGAAGCGACCTTCGAATGCCGGGAAGGGAGGCTGGAAAAAAAGAAAAAAAAATTGATGAGCCAGACAAAGGCACGAGGGAAGATGAGTGGACGTTGATTTGGGCCCCGACAAAATGGTACGGAAGCGTCAACCGATGTCCGGCAGAAGGGAGTTTGTATTTTCCCGCTGCACCCGAATATCAGCCCCAGCCTTGGGCGTTGCGACAGCGCGCGCTGCAGTAGCAAATTGGGGATTCTGAGAAGGGAGATTGCGAGGATGGTTGATCTGCGTACCTTTAGAGTGGAGGGTGCGAGGCAATGGATCGCAAATGATGCGAAGAAAAGAAGAATTTCTCAATGACGGTGTTCCCAAAAAAGGATGAAGGAGTCGATGGACGGAATGGCGTCTGAAGGCGGACAATGGGCTGCCACAGCGAAGCTGACGGCTATTTTTTGCTTTTTACCAAGGTACGGGGTACATGTACCTGTACCTGTACCGCGCGGGTAGAGGGCGTTCCGTATCGGTACCCTGGGCACTGTGCTTCGACCTTTTCGGCTGGAACTGCGTACTGGGCCACACAACAGCGGGCGATAGGGACAAGTTCTTGCCGCTCCGGCGCCTGTATTTTTGGGCCGCGGTGGGTGGTGTGACAAGGGATTAGTAGATGGAGGGGGTAATAGTCGGAAAGTTGCGTGAGCACCTCAAAAAGAAACAAAAAAAGAAAAAAGAGGCGATCGATCTGCGGGCGCGAATTGAGCAGAAAAAGGGCGGTGCGGGCTACTGGAAGAGGGCTAGCGCTCTGCCTATGGCGACGACGGAGGGTGGATGTGGCCTGGCATTCGCTGTAAGACACTGTAAGGCACTGTAAGGCACTGTAAGGCACTGTAAGGCACTGTACATATGCGCTACCGGCGGATCATTTGTGACAGATATTCGGTGCTTTTGGGGTCGTTTTTCGTCCCAAGGCACGCAGATCCGGATGCTGGGCCAGACAGGCGTCCAGTCGCCGCACGAGGATTTTTGCACGTATCTGCCTAGTGCTTGTATATCTCCGTCAGACGTACCTTTTTTTTTTTCCTTTTTTTTTTTCTTTTTTCTTTGTGCAGCGCCAGATGCGCATCTCCGTTTCTACACCTCGCAGCCCCCGGGAACTTTGCTACTGTACCATGGATGTAAGGTAGGTAGTGCGGAGTAATATGGAGCATATAGTAAGTTAGTACCCAGTAGGCCCAAGGGCACAGGTAACGATACTTGAGCTTATTAGCACAGGTAATAAGAATAAGCGATAAGAGGAGGGCTGCTTTGGGTCCGTGTTGCAGATAATATTACTCGATGGACTAGTAGTACTACTGTAGTCTAGTATGGAGTACAATAGCAGCCAGCCACACACAAGGTCCCATCAAATGACGATTGAAATTGATATTACGAAGTGCAAACTAGCTATTCAGCCGCTCTTAAAATATGGCATAGACTCAAACTTGCATTATTAGGCGCGAGAGGAGCCAAATCAAGCTTCGAGGTCCAATCTGGATGGCCGGGAAATATGGAGGGGGCGTGCAGTGCTTCCTCTTTCGGATAGGTAGGTAATAGCGGCTTTAGCAGCACTGAATGCGCGATAAGGCATCTGAGCTACCTGTATTCCATGCTGCGATTCCCAAGCATTGAACCTATGATTCATTAGCATTCAGGTCCTTGTAGGCTATGGGCGCACTAACACCCAGCGCTAATCCTTGGCCAGTTACTGCTCCGTACATAGGACACTGTGGCAGATGGGGTCAGCCTATGTACCTGTACCTGTGCCTACTGTAATACTGTATGCCTGTGCCTGTGCCTGTCCTCGTCTTCCTTCTCATCAATCCCTCAGGTTAATCCCTAATCCGCCACATGCCACCGTGACATTTTGCTCTGTGGCTGCTGCGGCCACCCCGTTGTACCAAAACCCAACCAACCCATCTCCAAATTTTCCCCTCAAAATGATTAGATGAATGGACGTATCTATCGTATAGCACTCTTTCAGCACAGCATGGCATGTTACACACAGTCAGCCACCCTCCTTCTCTTCTGCAAGGGTCGAGAAGATGAAAGAAAAGAAGAAGAAAAAGACAAGTTGACGATGCTCCGAGCAAACTCCAAGTTTTGCACGATTCATTGACTTGACGCCGATGCCCTCTTTCGGCGTTTATCGTGTGTTGACCAGGGGTGGCTTTTTTTAGTTTTAGTTTACCCGGTCCCATTACGAAATCTTTCGCCTTTGCTATTACTCAGTTGCAGCTCGTCCAAAGACCGAGAATATACCGCCTACCTTGTCCCCAACGACTGGAAGCAGAGACGTGGAGGCGAAAAGGCAAATGGCCAAAAAAACGGACAAACCAACTCCGCCACTGCACGAGGGTTCACGATATTGTCATCGTCGTCCATCCTATCTATCCTCCGTCCTCGTACGCGGAATGCAGCAGCATGCAATCCCCGCACAGGTACAGCACAGCATAGCATCACATTAGCATGCATGGCTCTCGTGTTATACCCATCTCTCCATCTGTGTCTATTATTACTGGGTGCCTGTGCGTGTGTCTGTGTGTGTGTGAGGGGCGCAACCACGGAGCCTCTTTTACGTTTAAAGAGCGCATATAATTCGACGTCCCTTGCCCGCATGTGCATGCAGCCACGCGGATGCAGAATGACAACCGGCGCAAACAAACTGACCGAGATAAAGCTGTCTGTCCATGTAGGTACCAGACATGCTAGAAGCTTTTCTCCGGAACATGATGCCTGTCTGTCTACCTTGCTTGTCTCCCCAACAAGCTCCGGACCCCATCCATCATCCACACAAAGTACTTGGTAGTCGGCGTCATTCTCATCATGATATGCGCTTGTGGCGCCGTTGCATCATCTTGCAATTACTGGCCATCACCAATGGCTATTAGTCATTGAGGTCAGCCTGACCAATACAGCCTCCGGGAAGCATTTACGTATTGCTTGACAGCCTCAATCCGAGCCCCAATCTCCCTCCAGCGGGGTTCGAGGCGGTGAAGCAGCTTGGCATGCTCGTTTCTTTTTCGCCTTGTGGTGTGTTTCGTTGCATCTTGCGCATCACCAAAAGGATGCCTAGTCCAGCGCCACAACGCAAAATAGCCCATGCCGTCTTCCAGCTCATTAAACGGGCGCTATTACCAATGCAATGTCCAAATCATAGACAGACAGCGAACAGGCCAGTCCCCGGTGAGCCCCACTGACTGCTGGCCTTTTCCGTCTCGCGGCCACTACCCGGAGTAGCAGCCCGCTTATTAGTTGTATGTGAACTGAAACCCCGAGGTTACGCTCCGCACGAATCAAACGCGGCTAGGTCGTGGTAGCACCGGGCGAGGGAACAGCCGGGACTCGTATCGGACAACCAGATCTGCAATCTGTTCCACTCTATGAAGCAGGAGGTCGAGACAATGTCTGATCCATAGTACGAAGCTACGCTCGCGAGGGTAACAATACTCTGTTGCGCACTGACTTGTACAAGTATTGCTCAAGACAGGGAGGCAAAAGACGCCATACCGGCTACTCGCTTGTAAGGAGAGCAAAACACAAGATTTCCCCGAATGCTTACACATACGTTAGTCCTGCATCTCTCGCTGGCCGAACATACCTGTAGTACCCCTTCTGCAGGAGCATGATTCCCAATAACAGTTATTGGACGCTGAGGATGGGGGATGGAGAATGAAGATAAACGTGCATTGAATCTCTGTCTGGTTTCGCTCTAAAAACGGTAAAAACGGGTATTCAAACGTATTCGTGCAAAACGGTAATAGGTTGACGCAAGATCTGGGTTATACATGCCATACTGTATATGCTCCGTACTATACAAAGTAGAGACCGTCGGCTCCTAACAATGGCTCCACACATGCATGAGTTGGGCATAAATGCTAGATGTAACGCTATTTCTATTTGCCTCGATAGTACGGAGTAATACTATCTCTGAAACCTGCTTTTGCAGCTATAGTACCTACCCTGGCAAGGAGAGACTTTATTTGCCGGTAATAGAAGCCAATTGGGACTTGACATCAGGAAGTTGACTATCAAGGATTGCTAGGCGGCATCGCTTAGCTTAGAAATCAGCTCCTTGGCTCTTCTGTCACAGCTTCAAAAGCATCCATACTACTGACCTAGCGATGCGTTTAGGAACCATAGTATCAAAAGATATCACGCACGACTGTCTTCAGACACGAGTCGTTGGGACAAATCCTCCCGGAGATTCTTCGGCGGTCTCCCATAACAGGCATCGATGCGAAGAACAGATCTGCTCTGCTCTATAGTAATGGAGTCTACTCGCAGGCATCTTGGTACCAATTAGGGAACCAGAAAAACACAAACGTGCCTCTTACTTCGTATCAATTGCATAGCCCAGGCTCGGGGTCCGGCCCTTACCAGGATCGGGATCCATCCTAGCCTAGCTGCACGATCTGTGCCGTCTCTCGAGCTCTAATTGCCCGCTAAGCTCATGATTGATTTCTTAGCAGTGGCACTCCATCCATACATACATGTATGGGTAAATACCCGGTTTGCATGTGATAAAAGGACGCCCCTAATGGTCCCGGCTGTGCGGAGGAAAACGAACCGGCTCAGGCTCAATGCATCGGATCAAGCCCCCGAGTTGGATGAACTCGATGATGAGACAATATCTGGATACCGGATGCTAGCCGTACCGTACATGTAAGCCGAGGCCTAACACTCTTTCAGCAGCAGATTCGGGCAGGCGTCCACATCGTCTTGAACAACACGAGGGTAAGTAACGGAGTACTTGGGCATCTCTGCCTGTACCCCATACATGTACGTCCAAAAAATGTATGTAGGTTGAGTGAAATCGTCAAAAGACGCAATGCCACGTCAACCGTCGGCTGTCGTTACCCTAGACATTTGGAGGAACTCTGGATGCGACTCTATTCTACCCTCTTTCCCCTCACGACACACACAAAGGGAAAATGTTTATTATTAGCCTGGGTTGTTTTATTTATAAATAATCACCTGAAAAGGCATAATATGCATATTTGATTTGATTTGGGATGATTATCGAGTTCGGTGCTGGTAATGGACACGCCAATTATGAATGCATCATATGAGTCCAATCACGGATCTCGGACTCGCTATCATATGGAACCCACCTCGCCAAAAGCACTCATGTATGCAGGGAGCTTACTTGATATGATGGATGACGGGTTAATAGAACGTCATCAATGCAAAGATGGCATTAGTTCAGAAAGAAAAATCTCCTTGCGTGACCCAAATCACGCTCGATTGCGCTCTAGCCATAAAGGTAGTAACATTGATAGTAACGATTCTAGCCTACTTAAATGGCCTTGGCTGCCCGTGACGTGGTAAAAAAAAAAAAAAAAAAAAAAATGAAACTGTGAAACGTAACGTCACTGGTACTGATAGCATCACCACAACATATTGCCGGTCACATTGGTCATACAAATTGGTGTCCTCTTTGCTAGGTCACGCACTCATCAAAGCTCAGCAGCCTCATTAGTACTCCACTCGCTCCAGCCTTTCTTCTCACCAGGCAGCTGAATCTGCTGCCACTCTTCTTTGGTTACCTTATTCCACTCCTCAATAGGGATCCATCCAATGTACGCACGGTCGCCGAAACCACCAATCCAGTACACCTGAGTGACCACCAGCCTGGCCCATTCGCTGGTATGAATCTTGTTGCCTGGCAGCCAGTACTTGGCGTCGGTGTGCTTGGTAGTGTAACATAAAGCAAGACGTACAGACTCCTTAATATCGGGATTGATCGGTTCCAGATAGCCGATGAGCGAGAATCTCGGCAGATTGGCGGCAGAGTAGGGTACCGTGTCCGGGGTGGACGAAGCGTCTGATTCGGGAACAACAGGAGCTTCGTTGTACTCCTTGTTGCCGATAAACGGCACGTACGCGGATAGACGAGACAGCAACGGGATGCGCCTGGATGGCGGGTACGGCGGAGTCCATTGTACAGACAGAGTAATGTTCGATCCTGCCTGGACGTTCTTGAAGCTGGTGGCAATCCTCATGGCCAGAAGCGTCGGGTTTCCTTCATCCTCGCAATCCGCGAAGTATTCACCAAGTCCTATCGGCACCCCCTCGAGACCTTCCGGTCGGTTCTCCGCTGCGCCAGCCTCGTTGGATGACGACGATTTGGGGAACACCGTTGACAACGTGCCGAGCTTGGAGAGGGCCAGGGCGCGGCGTCCCATAACGGCGGACTCGTAGCGGGTCGGGATCCGAGAGGTGCTGCCGCTGTCATTGTCACCGAATAGCGGAGCGGTGAGCTCAACGGCAGTGGCACAACCGGAGAGACCGGTGATGACGCTAAAGAGCTTCATGGCGTTTGTTTTGCTAGATGTAAATTGATGAAAAGAGCTTCAAATCGATGCAATTAATCGGTCACTCAATTAAAGATGGTAGCAGTCGATCAGGGACTTTATAGATTGGTTCCCAGTTGCGGAATGACGTATGCTGCTTACTTGTATCGCCGCCGACTCGAGGACTGCCCTTGATGAAGATAGTTGAAAGAAGAGAGATTGGCTCTGTAGAAAGTGGGTTGGTAAGACGTGGGGAAGTCCCCCTGCGTTTTCTGGGTTTTGCTCTGATCAAGTGATTGCAGGATGGCGTCGGCAGGTGACTGACACGAGAGGAGATTGATAAGATTAAATTTGGGGATGTGATTGGCTACTGCTATAGGTAGCTTGTGATGGCGCTAATGTAAGGAGTTCCGGTAAAATCGCGAATTACGGAGTACATGTACTCTAAAAATACTAACTGATGTGTATTTTTTATCGGTCTACCTTATGTACATTTAAATAGTTATGACTGTTTATTCCTGTCTAATATTTTTTACTCTTGTATTAATAGGTTCATATAAATACTTGTCCCTCAATGTATTGCACGTTCACCCTTTAGACATCATCAATGTTGCAGATTCCACTAATGATTCAGCCTCTCACATCTTCAACCACACATCTTCCCTCCTCCTTATACCACTTTGCCAGTTGAGAAATGGGCGCCATCTCAAATGTCTGCACCAGCTTGACAGTAGGCATCTGAGGGTACGCCTTTCTAACCTCGTCTTCCTTTATTGCACCGGTCTCCTCGAAGAAGCTCTTGAATAATGATGATGTTCCATGATTATGCGATATCCACTCTTCCATGAGAAGCTGTTTTGCATCCTTCCAAGATTTAATGCTCGCAGCTGGTGGCCGAATTTGAGCCTGTAGCCTATCAATAGTGTCCTTGTGCCATTTGCTCATGAAAGTAGCCTCAACACCGCCACTCATTTCGAGTATCTCCTCAAGTTGCTCGAGCTCTTGGCAGTCCTCTATGTCGACAAGGGCAAATGACTGGTCTCCAAATAGCCGGGCCACTGCATGCGGATGCCACGATTGCTTTTCTACCTGAAATGGGTTTCCTGACATCAAATAGATGGTGTGGATGTCTCCAAGCCGACTGGATTTGCCAAACAACCCGGCAATCAACGAGTTATCTACGAGGCCCACATCTAGCATGATTTGTCTCGTCTCCGCAAGAAGCCTCGTCTGCAAGGGGATGAATCCATTTCCCGAAAAGCAATAAGGAGAAAGATCTAGAATATCTCTCTGTCCGCTGAACCAGGTCCAAGAGATAGGAGCTAGAAACTCATGGCAATATAGTGCACCAACCCGATATGCAACGTATCTAGCTTCCCGACAGACGCGGGAAATGACAGGTGGAAGAAGGCTCTTCCATTCTAGAAGAGAAGGCTCAAGGAAACGGAAAGGCCGAAAAATCTGTGAAGGAATAGCCAGCTCCCATATTTGATGTCTCAGTTCCGGAGGCAGACGTGAGAACAAGGCAAATTCGGCTCCGTTTTCGCGACGCCACTCTAGGTAGCACTCCAGGTTTGTGACGAGCTGCTCTTGTTTGAGTTGAATTCGCTGCACTCTTTCTATTATATCCCGTATCTCTTTCATACTCTTAGATGCTGGCTCCTGTGGGTTGTATGAGTTTGGCTGCGATGATACCGTAGAAGCCCGAGGTGGATAGCATGAGGGATCCATGCCGGCCGAATGAGTTTTGCCTATGAGCCCAGGTAGTCAAACTGTTTAATTAGGCAAAAAAGAGGGAGAGACAATGCTTGTGAGCCTGAAATAAAACAAATGAACGAAGAGTGGGAAATGTATGGCTATCATGATGAATATAAATGTTTACTTGGCAGTGATTATCTGTTGAAAAACATCATCACTGCAGACGAATCTACCTATACGGAACAGAGCGAGAGAATAAATTTAGATTAAGACTCATACATCTTGAACAATGCATGCTGTTCAATGAAAGTTAACTCTTTATCTCATTATGGATTGACTTGTTGTGTGCTTTGTCCCCATAAGTAGTAGCCATTGATCATGGCGCCTTCGATGAATTGTCCAGTAAGGAGATTTAAGAGTGCTCTGGCTGTGAATAGCTTCCACTGTCCAGGATGAGAACGATACTATGATTTGGAGAACACTTGAAGAATTTTGCATTGATTCAGGGAAATTTAAGCCTGCAAAAGTACGATCCACTGGAAAAGCTGATAGATATCATGAGTGTGGAGTACGTGTAGAGACAAAACATTCATAATGGTCTGCAATGAAACATTTTCGAGTCATCTTTCTCATGCGAGCAACACGATGGTCACATATGCATGAATGTATCCTGATGGTGTGCCTCATATTGACACCCACTTTGACACTTTGAGGCATGAATCCGTTTGTTGTTTGTTTACTTGTTTTGTTGATGACAGGCTCATCTTACCTGCGCAATTTTTCCACGGCTGTAAGCGCATTGGATCATCTTCCACCCTTTGGAATACATACAAAGCAGCGGATTCCAAACAAACATTTGTCCGCCACACTTCCGCATTCGGCCTTGTTTTTCTACTAATACTTCCTCTTTCTGCATCTCCCTTTGTTGATCGTGACACTGTGTGTTTGTGTGTGTACATGTAACTGTAATTAGCATGCCGCATGTTGTCATGGAAATGAGCTTTCAGCTCAGACAAGTCCAGCAACGCTAATCCTCATGCAGAATTTAGAGTAACGAGCCAAAGCTTGAAACTTGCGTGTTTGGCATCTGCAAGGAATCCAGATCGAGACATTAGGATGAGCATGGCCCTCGGACATACAAATTAGCCCTGCGAAAGCCAAAAAAGCCTTCGTATCCAACAAAGAAAATTTGGTGCTGAAACAGGGCCTTAAGCATGGGACGAGCTGAGACCACCCCGCTGCTGAGGTCATCGCTGCAGCGCCCCGAAAAAAACCCCAAGGTCCCCCCTGTAGTGCAGTTCCGTAGCGCGAGCCACAGGGCGCTACAGGGCACAAATCAGAGTGCTGGCACTCGATCCCATCTGATGGCGCTTGTGCTAGCAGCACTGATAGCGCTCCAACTTGGCCTGGCTAGCGGACTTTTAAAGGGCTGTTGGTGGGCTCTTTTAGCGGGCTCTTCAGCGCCTCAGCACCCCCACCCGCATGATAATGCCTGTTGCTGCTGCAACCATGTTGACTTTGGACCCAATCGCAGGCTCGCGGCTTTCTCCAACATCCCACTTACCCAAAAGGCTCGCCCCATGCCATCCCGCTTGCATAGGGCAATGACACCTTGAACGATCAAGAGCCATCACTGACTGACTGGTGAATTAATTAAGAAATTAATTAATTAATCAATCAATCAATCGAACTGGGGCTCTATCTGCGACTTTGTCTGCATCTGCAGAGCAAGCAGCAAGAAGGGAGAGAGAGGTAAGCTTACTTTGTTTTGTTTGTTTTGTCTTGGTCTCGTCATTGATTTGATTTGCCGCTTCATCAACCTTTCATCTCGACTTCACTTAACTGGTTGACTAACTTCTTTTCTTTTCTAATTCAGAGATAGCATCAACTTCTCTTACGTCGTCGCTGCTAGCATTATCCTTCTGGCAGCCTAACTGATTTTCTTTTTTTCTTCTTCTTCCTTCTCCACCTCTCGTCGTCGAAATCTCAAACATCGGTTGGACCAACTCCAAGAGGAGGGGATCCGCAGACGCACATAATAGTCTACATACATACATACGCAGAAGCAGAAGCAGATACTACTACTGCTGCTGCCCTCCGCTGCAGACGCCAAACCGGCCAATCGATTTATCGGCCTGCTCTATCACTTTTTTCTCCCCTGGTCGCCAGTCCACTCTCCACCGCCGCCACGTCACGCCTTGCAGCGGGCAAAAGAAAAAAAAAATGGCCAGCTTCATGTCGAGCTTCTTCCCTGGCAGCACCAGCATCAGCACCAGTAGCAGCAGCAGGGACAAGGCGCCGCTGGCTGGTGACGCTGTGCCTCGCCCCGTAACCCCGACCATGAACAACATCAACAGCTTCATCAACCCGCTCAACACGCCGCTGGGGAGCCCCAGCAAAAAGACCATCCCGCCAGGCGCCCACGACCTCCCCACAGCGTTCGACACCGCTATGAGCCTGAATTCCGGCGCCTTCGAAGCTCCCATCAGGCTGACACGCCCGCAGAGCGTAATCGCTCCGCTTTCGCCTGGCAAGGCCAACGGCAGCAGCAATGCCGTCCAGCCTCCCCTCCAGCCTCGCGAGGAGCTCACCGTCGCTGTCGAGGGGAGCGCCGTACAAAAAGGAAGAGCTTCGCCAGGTTCGCCCCGGAAGCGACAGGCCCAGGAAAATGCGCCGCCTGTGCCTCGCCTTGCCGCTCACG
This sequence comes from Trichoderma polysporum, assembly GCA_030278935.1. NCBI lineage: Eukaryota > Fungi > Ascomycota > Sordariomycetes > Hypocreales > Hypocreaceae > Trichoderma > Trichoderma polysporum. Next base: position 17,384 of record JARFTM010000231.1, on the reverse strand, counting down.
ACCAAGAGCGCCAGCCCCACCACAGCCATGCTGCGCTCTCTCGCCAGCAGCTCTACGAGACAAGAGACCGTCCCATCACGGCCAAGAGGTTTAACACAGCTCGCGGCTTGACGGCGGAGGAGCGTGAGATTCTGCAGAGGCCCAATGTGCGCCGAATGGTCAACGTCACACAGCTTTGTAAGTGTTGTTTCTGTTCACACGCCCGGGTCGAAGATGGCGGAGTTGCTGTGTTGCCTTGCATTGCCACTGACTGATTGCTTTTGCATCTCTCTTTACTAGATTTCCTAGATTATTACTTTGACCTGCTCACATATGTCGGCGCACGGCAAAAGCGCCTGTCTGCCTTCAAGAGCGAGTTCCCAGCACCCCCCGAGACTGAAGAAGAAACCCACAAGCTTATGTGGTCCAAGTATGCCGGCCGAGAGCGCGCCAACCTTCGAAAGCGTCGAATTCGATTGAAACAGGGCGATTTCCAAATCCTCACCCAGGTCGGCCAGGGTGGCTACGGTCAAGTCTTTCTTGCGCAGAAAAAGGACACGAGGGAGGTGTGCGCTCTCAAGGTCATGAGCAAAAAGCTGCTCTTCAAGTTGGATGAGGTTCGACATGTTCTGACGGAACGAGACATCCTAACAACGGCGCAAAGCGATTGGCTGGTTCGGCTCCTGTACTCGTTCCAGGATGACAAGAATATCTATCTTGCCATGGAATACGTGCCTGGTGGCGATTTCCGTACCCTCCTTAACAACACAGGGGTGTTATCCAACCGACATGCGCGTTTCTATATCGCGGAAATGTTCTGTTCCGTTGACGCCCTCCACCAGCTTGGATATATCCACCGCGACCTGAAGCCTGAAAACTTCCTCGTCGACTCCACAGGTCACGTCAAGTTGACCGATTTTGGCCTCGCCGCTGGTGTTTTGGCCCCGTCAAAGATCGAGTCCATGCGCCTCAAGCTGGAACAGGCTTCAGAGACGCCAGTGCCGTTTGGCAAGCCAATTGGCCAACGCACCGTGGCTGAGCGACGTGAGAGTTACCGAACCATGCGGGAGAACGATGTCAATTACGCCAAGTCTATTGTCGGTTCGCCCGACTACATGGCGCCAGAGGTCCTTAGAGGGGAGGAGTATGATTACACAGTAGATTACTGGAGTTTAGGCTGCATGCTGTTCGAGGCGCTGACCGGCTTCCCTCCCTTTGCTGGTGCGACTGCCGACGAGACATGGCGCAACCTGAAGCACTGGAAAGAAGTGCTCAAGCGGCCTGTTTGGGAAGACCCCAACTACTTTCTGAGCAACCGGACCTGGAATTTCATTACAACGTGAGTTTCTCCCTCTCCCTCTCATCTCTCTCTCTTTTTGTTATCAAGCTAACATACATCCCTCCCCCTTTTTTTAGATGCATCAATTCGCGGGCCAGACGCTTCTCTAACATTAAGGATATCTATGCCCACCAGTATTTCTCCGAGGTAGACTGGGACACGCTGCGGCAGACAAGGGCGCCGTTCGTGCCGGAGCTGGACTCGGAGACGGACGCGGGCTATTTCGACGATTTCGGCAGCGAATCTGACATGGCCAAGTACAAGGAAGTACACGACAAGCAGGCAGCGTTGGAAACCATGGCCGAACGCGAGGAAGAAATGAGCAAGAGCCTCTTCGTCGGCTTCACGTTCCGGCATCGCAAGCCGGCGCCGGAAGACGGCGACGGTAGCAGCGGCGGCGGGGGCGGTACCCCACGGAAGCGCATCCCGACCGACGAGTCTTTTGGTACCATGTTTTAGGGCAAGCCATTGTGGTACGATTGGGACTATCGCAGGGTTGCTGCGATGCGTCAGGCGAGGTTGTTTTGACTCGCCAGACTTTGACTATTTCCTGTCTTCTACAAGTAACAAACAATTGGGGTTTCTCTAGGCTGTTTGGCATTGGCTTTGCTTTTTTCTTACATACCACTGCGAGGTCTTTTCTTTTTCCCCTGGCTTTGCATCTCGTTTGCTTTTCTTTTCCTTATTTCTTTTTCTTTTTCCTTCTTTTCCTGGTTGGGATACCAATGATACTCTTTTAATGTAGTGCTACTAGCCTCTCTCTCTCTCTCTCTTTAGTCTTTCTCTCTTTTCTCCTTGTGTTCTCTTTTATCTCTCTTTTGTTTACTGCTTGTACTTTCTTTTTATTTCCGGTTTGGAGTTGCAGAGATGGATATTGATAAAAAACCGAAAAGAGGGCGGTGGGTAGGCGAGTCTGGGCTTTTTCTGATGGTATAAAGGACGGACGGACTGCCAGGTTGGCAATTGGTAGAAATTCCCCCTGGGTGTGGGATTTGATCCATTCATGTAGGAGTAACGAGTATGAGTATATGGTACACAGGTAGACAATTTGAATGTATGGCTTTGCATACGTCGTATGGTCCGTCATCTAGGGAAGTTCGTTAACGCCATCATCAATCATGTGGATCCTCACAGTCCGAGGACGTAGTGTTTCAAATTTTTGGTCTTTTATTGTTCAATTCGGTCCTCGTAGAATCACTTCCTCCCCTCAAACATCATCTCTAGCCAAACAATAATAGGGCCAAAAGTCTTTTCTTTCCAACTCTAGCACTTTGTGACCAACTCATCACATCATTCGTCATCAAAAAAAATATATAATAACGGGGAAAAAAGAAGGGAGTCTTTGCGCCGCGACCAGTCTCTGTCAAGCAGACAACCTTTCCTATCACATCCTCCCGCAAAACAAAGCAAACAAGCAAACATGTGGATATCCCTCATTCAACGTTGAACCAAAAAGAAAGACAAAAACACCACACGGCGCAAAACAGAACAGATCAAGAAAGAACGCAGCTAAAAAATCTGCTTCGGGGCGTTGATTGAGAAATAAACTGAGGGCGCCCCCGCATAACCCAAAATTATATCTATGAAAAAAAAAAAAAAACATTTCGTAAGACAAGAGGCAAAAATCCCACAGCGCTATTATCGACCAGCTCTCGTTTCCAGTTCATACTTTGGCTAAATAGTCTGATGAATCCCTTTTCTAATAAGGACCCAAAGAAGATTGCGCCGATGTCGAATCGAGTGTGCCGAGTCGCCATGGCTCAAGAGCGTCCATTGGTTGGTTGGCAGCGCGCCCCCTTTTCCGCCATGAGCTGCTGATATCAGGTAAATAAATAAATAAAAAAACGCTCCTTGAATGTCTCCGCCCCATGTTATTCAATCCAGATAAACTATTATCAAACTGCGACAACTCGTGCTTGCAAATAAAAATCAGACCCAGGTATCATTGCTTGAACCAACACGCCATGGAGATGCCCATTCATATACGCCCTATTCTTCACGTCGCCCTGGACTCTTTCGTAAATAATGCAAACGGCCGCCCGCATTACCAGATGCAGATCAGCCGATTCTCTTCAAGACATCGGCTCTTTCTTCTGAGCCCGCCACCACTTTCTGAAATCTTTCATAGGGCAAAAAAAAGAAAACTAGCGATCGCACGTCGTATTTCGTACAACACTCACACAAGCCTCATGCCTGTGAAATCTAGAGGATTTCTCTAACCTTATGACATGATAAGGCAGGCCTTTCAAAGACTCATAGTTAGCCACTCCCATTCCTGAGGACCTGACGTGCCACCGGCGCTGTTCACTAGGTTGGACTGAGCGCCACCCATAGATACCATGTTTGATCCCATGCTTGACCCCATCAAAGAGCGTTGGCTCATGGAGAAGTTGGCGCTTGACATCATCGTGCTGGAGATGGAAGGCATGCTGGGGGTGGTGCCGAGTGGTCGCGTGGCAGATTCTGAAGGTCCATCAAGGTCCATGGCCGAAGAATTTGTTGCGCCTTCACTCTTGCTGTGTCTGCGCTGCCTCTTTGATGATGCCGTGGCTGGTCGAGACATGGATGAAGCCCCAGGCCCGGGAGCCGTTTTTAGCGGTGCAGCAGCAATTGGTACGACGCCTTTCCCGCCCACTATGGTAGCTCCTCCATATTGGCTACCCGGCGTACTGCTTGCGGTGTAATTTCCACTGCTAGTAGGGCTATCGGCATCCTTGTTGCTACTGGGGCGGTTTATCGATGGTGGTGTCACTGCTTGGGTATTCGTCGTAGCCACAGCCACAGCGGCGGCTGCTGCAGCGGCTGCGGCCATGGATAACGATGAATTTTTCCTCGAGGCGGCATTTGAGCTAGTGCCAGTCTTCTTCCTTGTGCCTCCAACAGGGAGGTTGGCACCAGATCCCCGGTTTCTCTTCTTGATGACGTCCGTCTTCAAGCTTAGGGGCCGTACAACGCCATGGAGTTTCAGGAAGAGGCCACAGGCATTGCAGAGAGGCTGGCCCTCGGGATTTCGTCTCCACAGCGGAGTCGTCTGGGTGAAGCAGTTGGTGCAAGTGGTGGGATTGCCGTTCTCTCCAGGGTTTCCACCAACCGCATGCAGATTGGTTGAGGAGCCATGCTTGGAGCTTGGGGGCGGTGAAGGCGGCCTGCTTGGCGCAACCGATGAGAAGCCCGAAGTGGTGCCCGCAGCATGGCCGCCCGGGGAATTAGGAAGCGACTGAGCGATTTGTTCGAATCCACTGTGCTTGTTTGTCATATGCGAGGGTGTGGATGAATTCCGAGGAAGTCTGTTTGGTCGTTTGTCATTGCCCATGGCGAGCGTCTGGGAGTGCGATCGGCTCAGACTTTGACCATCCCAATCGCCACTGGTGTCGACGTAATCTGTCGTGACGCCCCCGATCTGAACATGCTTGCGAGTTGGGCCGCCAGGAAAGCGGGCGGCCTGCGTGCTGAACTGCCCTGGAAGTGAGGCATCCCAACCAAATGATCCTGCCTCGTCGACAGCGGATGTGAAGTCACCGTGGAGGCCAACACCACCACGGTCTAAAAAGGCATTCGCATCGTCTTCGTCAGACTCGCCCCCAAACCCAAGAATGTTCCCTTGCTGCATTGGCAAGACGGGAGATGCGACCTGAGAATCCGTCTGGAAAACTTGGCTTGGGTCGATGTGCCCAAATGAGCTTGGGGCAGTGCTATATGCCGATACCACTTCTGAGCCTGTACTCGTAGAGGGGAATGCGGCGCCGTTGCTGCCGTTGCTGCTGCCGTGGGTGCCGTTAGAATCGCCATACATGAACTGCTGGTTCATGTGGTGGCCTATGCTAGAAGAGCTTTGTCGAAAGCCCTGTGCACGGTGGGAATGATGCGACTGTTGATGGTGGTGCATATCTTGGGAGGAGCCAAAGTAGACACCATCGCTGTCGGGCATTGGATGAGGCGTAGACGTAGCGGACGGATATCCCGAACCGGTTGGAGAGTAAAAGTCGGGGTTGTTGAGAGAGGAATGTAGTGAGGCGTTGTTGTACACGGAAGAAAACGGTCCACTGTGTATCATGGGAGAAGTAGAAGGAGAGAATGAGAAGTTGGATTGGAAGTGGGCGGCGGAACCCATGATGCCGTCGTTGTCCATAAAAGTATCGAGATTGAAGGCAGAGCCTTGGTTGCTGGCCATTTGCTGCTGCATGGACATGGCGTTGGAGTTATCGAGAGAGTATCCATTGAGCTCAGGGTCGGCTTCCAAATCGAGGTTGACCCCAGACGAGCTGGTGTTGATAGCGCTCACATGGGGAGAAAAGTTGGCGGGTCGTTTTCTCGTCTTATTATCAATCATTGTAAGTCCAACAGTCCACAACATAAAGCAAAATCGAGTTATAGGTGGTATTAGAAAAAGGGAAAGGGGAAGATAGAGTAAACGATGATTGGGAGGGAAATAGACGGCAATAAGCCAAAAAGAGCAAGACAGGAAGGAACAAGAAACAGAAAGACAAAGATGACAAGGAAACTGCATGCACGCCAAAGCAATATGAGATGCAAGGTGGTAAGGAAAGGGGGAATAGAAGTTTTATTCTGATGAAATTCACTTACCCGTCGGTCATCTATACTAGTCTTCCTGTCATGTCGCGGGACGTAATGGAATTCATCATTTTGTCCCCGCTGGTGATGTGGCGGTACGGGGACGGACTGTGCTACGAATTGATTGGCAGAAGAACCCTTGCGGCCCTTGATGGGGATGGCCGAGGCCAGCGCCTTGGATGATTTGTTCTTCCTGATGGCAGCGGTCTGCGGGCCGGATAGCGATGATGCTGCAGGAGGCTGCGGTGAGTTGTCGTTGACGGAAGCTGCCCCCTCGTCGGCGAAGATGAAGTCGTCGATGTTCATAGCATCCACGCCCTGATCATGGATGTCGGAAGTCTTTCGCAGCTGCTGAGCAATGCCGCTTGGAGCGTTTTGTGGTTGCGCAGATTGAAAGAGGGATCTGTTCATGGGAGGAAAAAAGGAAGAAAAAATATGTCAGCCAACGCCAGGATGATGTGATAGCAAGCGAACCCGCCTCCTCCACTCATTAAAAATAAAGCCAAGCCATGTCTAGCCTTGTTGTAAAAAGACGGCAGACCAATCAAATGAGGATGGCGAAACATGAGACGGACGATCTAACAAAAGAAAAATTATATAATTACCTGTTGTGCATCTTCTGCTGTTGCTGCTGGCGCTTGCGCAGGTTGAGAGCCATCATGCGCCAGGTCAAGTTCTCCATTCGCTGTTGGTTCGGGAGCTGCTGCTTCGTTTTGCTGAAGAACTTCCAAACCTGGGAGGCTAAGGGATCCTCGCTCTGCATCTGCTCGACGCTGCCAGACGAGCCGGCCGCAGCGGTCTCGAGAGACGGGAACAAGGCGGAACCGAGCACATTTTGTTTTGAAGGCGAGATGGTTTGCTCGCTCTTCAAGGCGGCGGCAGCATTGCCGTTGGTGAGTGCGACATGGCCTTGTCCTTGTCGCGAATCCATGCGAGCGAAACTACGGTCGGTACTTTGATGATCGGGTCTTCGCGGAAAGCGGTAATCGTGTTCTGTGACGGTTGGGTGCATCGCAATCGGGCTGACAGCTGCCATGGATTGCTAGAAGCTGAGAGCGATCGCTGGTTGAGCGGAACTGCGGACCAGATACCTACGATTTCTGTTGCTGTACTCTGTACGGGTTGCTTGCAGGTAGGATGATGCGAATCCTAGTTGGAGGGGTGACAAGAGACGACTAAGAAAAAAAAAAAAGGCGACCACCCCTGTACGGTATTTTTTGGCTTGACGTAGGCCTGTGACAGGCGGAAGTAAGAGGGAAAAAGAAACCAAAAAAAGCTGGCGTCGCAGCGATGCTTGTGTGAGTGAATTGGGGAAAACCGCCGCACTCTGGCCGGGCGGGCCTTTTCGTTAATCACACAGCAAGCAAGCAAACAAGCAGGGTCTCTTCTCTTTGCGCTGCTTGTACGAAGTAGTACTTTAAGCTTCACCGTCAGCAGCGTTAGCCCGTGTGAGGGCTTGGAGAGCGCCGAAAGAGGACCCTCGGTGTGGGCTAGGATTCAGTCTGAGAGCGAGCGAACGAGCGCGTGCGTCTTGTCTGACCTGTCCGTCTGTCTGCCCTTGTCTGAGGGACGAAGATGGCGAAAGCGGCGGGATGGTTCGTTTTCACCGTCGAGATGCGACAAGTTTGCGGGAAATACTTGTAAGGTCGAGAGTCGGAGTCAGAGCCAGAGCGTCGCAGAGACAGAGAGACAGAGAGAGATGCTCCGATAGTAGGTGATTAATTAGCAGCAAGATGGTTAGAAGCAAAAATGGAGACCAGCCAGAGCATCTCGATGGAGACTGACCGATAATACTTCCGGGCCCGTACCTGCCGCGTTTCTCATGCTTACAAGATGCCTGCGACGGCCGCTCTTCCTCGTCTCGATCGCATGGTCCAATACTTGGGGATCCGGTACTCGCTACTTTGTACCATGACGGCTATCTGCGACTGGGGTCTATTTCGCCGTCATTCCGAATACCGTGGCTAGGTACTCGTACTTTGCGACGGAGTACCAGGTATGGACTTGGAAAGCGCCCTCGTGGCTCAGAACTGTCGGGTCCCACTTGGGAGGTACGGGAGGGTACTTACGCGCCTACTACGGTGGAGGAAGTACAAGGCAGGTACTTTGGCTAAGCGCTCAAAAAGCTGGATACTGCTAATAGTATACGGAATGCCATCTATATCATTTCTCAAATTTCCAAAGCCCTCAAAATGCAACAGAACGAGCATGGTGTCGAGGAACAGAATGTGCTTGTAGGGGCCAAAAAAAGAAGAAGAAAATTGAATGCCAGCAGAGCTGCCAAGTAAGACCCTCAAGGGTCCTGGCACTACTAGTAGTACCTAGCTCTACTACTAATTATTTTTCTTGTACCGAGAACGGAGTCGCGCCGCGATTAAATTGTGCCCCACCAACCGAAGCAGACATTCCGTTAATTAATGGCGGTACCCTCCTCGAGCTTGTACTCTACATGCGCTGTACTTTGCTGCACTTTGCTGCACTTTGCTGCACTTTGCTGCACTTTGCTGTACTATGTATGTAACTTGCCGAGCAGATCAGAGTCCGGGTACGCACAGGTGAAGAAGAGGGACGATCTAGATGCAAACGTGATGCTCGGGTGGAGAGAGAGAGACTTGGAAAACAGCCGGTTCAGGACGATCAGGAGAGCACAACAAATCACAAATCACAAACCCAAGCTGGGCAAAAGTGCTGTTGCAGAGCGGGGAAGGACGCGGGACTTTTCCCTGCTTTTTGATTCCTGTTTGCCTTGCCTCACGACGATAGTCGCTGTGTTGGTGGAGGTGTTGATCGGATGTACTCCGTATTCGGTAGTACGATTCGGTAGTACTTGGACGGGATGAACTTGAAGAGCATACTAAGTGTACGGTCGGTCTCAGCTCTGCAGTAGGCTCCGACTTAGGTACCGGTGCTAGCTTATACACGTACTGGCCGTCGAGGATACAGTACAGTAGTAGCACTGCCAAAAATAAAAGCAGCGCTAGCATGTGCTTCTGCCTTGCAGCAAACCATAATTGACTTGTACCAGTTTGTTACGTGCAGTAAAAGGCAACTTGCTTGTATAAGGTAGTACGTTCGGCCCCACGCTACGCAAAAAGACGATGTCTGCCGTACGCCGGTTCCCGTGCCTCCGTATGTACTCGATATGTACTTGGCACGAATACCACCCGTACATGTATGATGAAAACATCCACGAACAGGGTCTCAGGTTGGATTGGAGGTGGGCACATGCCGCGAATGTCGAGGGACCGGACCCTGGTCCCTTTATGCGCTGCCTTGTGGGGGCATCGTAGGCGTGGGGGGGAAGGCAAAAAAACAATTAATTGGAATACCATTAATTACTACTAATTACTTACTGCTATTAGTACAAGAACTCGAGCAAATTAGCAACAAAAGAGCAGACAAAAGGCGTACTCGTAGAGCGTTATACTAGGAGACAACTCGGAGTAATACCTGGACACAGTACCTAACCGTAGCTTGCGGGACCAGAGGAAACAGACCATTGAAATAAATATCCATCCGCCTCTTCGTATCAGCGGGAATAGCACGCTGCTTACGGAATATCTACTAGTCTCCGCAAGAATCTCCATGCTCCGTACTCGTACTCCATCCAAAGAGGCATTAATACTCCGTTTCTCCTCTGCGCAGCACGACGGACTGGTTTCTTGGATCAGAGAGCATACAGTACAACTTAATAATACCTGTTAGTAGAGGCCGCCAGCGTGGGAGAAAGAATCAAGTACCGTGGCACCGCATCAGTCATGGCTATTACAGAATAGTACGACTCTATTTACGCTTGTCTGGGAGGCACACCCATTCAGCATCAGCCCGTGGCGCTACTCTTTGGGCTACCGCAACGCCATGCATACATTACCATATTACTGGTGCACTACACGAACAAACGTGTACTACTTACTGCTGCTACTCTTCTTACCTTACGAGGAATGTAGTGCTAGAATTTGTTAAATACTACCTACCTAGTACTAATATCCTTAAGATACCTTCTATAGTAAGTAGTTCATGATGTATCTTAATAAAGCGTCTAAATGTCAGAGATGCAGAGTCATTTAAATCAGCTGTGTGGTGTCCTCGTGAAGCCGAACAGAACAGGACACAACCAGGAACAACACATGTAGACGGTACGACCAGAAACGCTGAGCTGCCGCTGTATGCATCCCGTACACGATACTCACCTTGAACCCCATTTCTTATCGCAGCACCACTGCTGCTAGCGGGATGCTTTATCGGGTTGACCTGACCAAATCCTCTGACATGTGCTTGTGGGACTCCACCACTTTTTTCTCCCCTCCTCTCCCCAAAAGCAGCACCTCAGACAAAAACAGCTCCCCTCCATCCATCCCCTCCCTTTGCCGCTCTCGCTACTCAAAGAGACTCCCGAGACTTCTGCTTGGCTTGCTTGCTTGGCTTGCTTGGCTCCCCCACTCCTTAGCTAGCAACGGGCCACGCGCTTGAGCCGGTTCGTTCTCGTGCATCGGAACCGCCCAACCCTTTCTGCATCGACGGCCAGCCCTCGGACCCATGCCAAATCCTGGCAGCGGCCTTCAATCCGGCAAAAAGGCTGCAAAGCCGCCCCTCCTGGCATCTCAACACCGCCATTGGTGGACCACGGCCGATGCTAGCTGAGAGAGGCAAGCCGTCGGTACCTCGTCTGCTCATCATTGTACGGGCCACTTCGTACAGGTAGGTTGGTATACTCGTAGACTCTCTGGGTGCTACCCTGCTCTCCCACGTTCTGGCCAGCAGGCTAACGCGTCTATTGGCAGGGTGCTCGGGCGGGCGGGCCATCAATAGCCATGCGACCCAATCAGCCAGGCAAGGGATGACTTTCCTAGGACTTCAGGTCGCAAGGGCCCATGTTTTTCTCTGGCAAATGCCCAAGAAGAGAGAAGTACCGTGAGCTGCCATGCACTACAAGCAATCCTGCCTCGAGCAGTCCTCGTACTTGTTGCCACTGGCTATGCAGGTGTGTTCCATAATACCTAGTACCTACTCTGTGCCTGAAGGAGCACAGCACTCTACAGGCTATATTTCGTGCATATCACTACTACTAGGTACTATCAGCACACGAGTAACGAAGCACAGTCCGAGCACTTGTTACTCTTTAGCCTCGGGATCTTAACCCCGAAGACCACCCTTTCTTACCCGGCTCACGACTCCGTGATCTCCTTGTGCCTCTCTTTATTATTACCTCTTGCAACGGCCATTTAGGCTCTTTGAGCGGATGTGCTAGACCCTGTCAGTGGCGTTCTCACCGGAGCCCCCCACCTGGACCACGGATGCACAGGAAGGCTGCCTGCCTTTCAGTAGATTGGTCATGCCCTAGTTGCATGATGCAGCGTGATACTCGTCATAGTACATGGCCAATGAACATCACCAGACTCAGCTCGTTGCAATTTGGCCCGGACCACCAAAATACAGGTACGATCTGGGAGGCTGCGTTGATTTCATCCAATTCACTTTATCCTGTGTAACGTGTGAGGGAGAGGGAGGCTACCCTTTCGCAGCCCGGCGCAAGAGACCATCGCTAGATGCTATTCGGGCCTCGCTTATTGCTTCTCACCTGATTGTCTTCCGTCATCTTCGTATGAACACCATAGCCCAAAGTCCGGCTATTTCCAGCTTGGTTGGCAATGATTGACGGGCCCGGCTTGGTCTACTTTTCGGCGATCCACGTTTCTTTGCTGGCTGCTAGTATGGACAAAACTCCGTAAAGTACTATCCGCGCAGCGTTCCGTTATTAGGGCCGATATATCCTGGCTAGCCTTTCTAATTATTGAGAAAAGACACGCTGCCGTGAAGATGTCTCCCGCCGTGTCTCATCCTCCAAATCGCCGTATTGGGCCCTGCATGCATGTCGGCCGGCATCAGGCGATTAGAGATGTCTCATCTCTTTAGCACCCTGAAAAAAAAAAAAATTCAACGTTGGATGTCTCAGCCCATTTAATCAAACTACGAAATACTTGGCGTTATACGCAGCAGCCAACAGGGCAAACTCAGGGCGTCTGAATTCAGCAGGGGATAGCAATTTGGCGCCTCAAAAACAAAGAAAAACAAAGTTTATGTGACCTTTAGGCTATAGCTGAGCCAACAATAACTGGACCAAATCAAATAACTGGACTAAATCGAATAACATGGCAGCCCGACCATAGTCAAGCGCCACCGGCTAGATCTAGCTGCCGGACATGTGCGCGACGCACAAGCTCCGACAAACCCATCTCGAGCTGCTTGAACGGGATGCGAAGCTGAGCTGAGCTGCCTTCCCGCAATGGATTCAAATCTGTTGTTGCACTCGGTTTGGACTACCGAGGAAGCAAATCCACTGCCCGGCGGAAACCGATAATATGTCCCGTCTTACTTTTGAACAAAGCCGGTGATGACGGGCAGCGGCAGTTATCCACCTATGGTCTTTAGCCGCCGGCTGTCATATGCTTGAATGGCCTATCTCCCCGGGCAGGCTCTATCTTACATTAACGCCGTTACTAACTGTATTCTTCATTTTACGTTACAAAGTGACAAGACCTCTAGATCGAGTGGTCTACCGGATCGGATAATTAGGTTGTAAGAGACAAGAAGCCTTGTTTAGCTAGGAGTGGATATCCATCTCGACTGGCTCAAGGCCATTTTGATGGCCAACTGCCTCATGTAGGCATGACTATTATATTGCTGGCCACTATTGCTGGCCATTATTGTTGTCTCAACAAAAACGATTTATAGGAACAAAATCCTGATAATTACCGTTCGCTTTGAATAGAGGGCAGCAATAGCCACGAGAGCGCACTAGACTACAAGCGTTTCAGATAATATTCTGCTGCGAGCAAACCCTTACATTTAAAACCTACACGTTCATTTCGCAGTACTCCTATGAATGAATGCACGTTCTTGTCATCTTATTTCATCTTGAAATACGTCCCTGCGCCCTTTGATCGGATATAAACAAATTCCTCAGTGAAAAATACAAAATACAAAATACATTGCATCTTGACCATCGTCTGGCCAAAGCGAGGCCGTCCTCTTAACGCTCTTGCAGTTGATAATCACATCGTAGCAAATCGCTGCTTCTGATTTTTTGGGCCTATAACAGACAATCAACAGTTTTACTTAATACTCAAATGGCGCCGCCTAGGTCGAAGTCGATCCTTGCTCCTTTTGTCAGTGGAGAAGCGGTTTTCTTTCAATGATGTCGACGAGCAAACAACCAGAGCCGTTCTTTCGTTATCCGGTAACCAGCTCAGAAAGACTTCGCACAAGGACCAGAGAGAGATCTGTGAAGGGTAACATGAAATGAGAAGAAGCGAAATATTCACGATATGCATTTATTATGAATGGAGCACCACGCCCCCTTCTCCCTGACTCAGTTGCTTCTATATCCAACTGGGAAAAATATTTCTCGATGAAAAGACTCTTGTCGATCGCAGTAGCGATGCTACATCTGCTAGCTGTTGATGCGGCTGTTGCACGAACCAACGTATCACAGCAATTACCAAGTCAATTCGTCGCGAATAACACACAGCCGATTATAGCAATTCCCTTTCCTCTGGCTTTCAAAAACACGCCGCCGGGGAAGGCGATCAAGCCCGGCACAGAGCTCCGCATTCTTCCAGTCGGAGACTCGATCACGTATGGATTCCTAAGCAACCAGGATGGCGGTGATGGAAATGGATACAGATTGCGGCTTCGAGAAGATCTTTCGAGTAAGACTAGCGGTCCGAAAAAAAAAACGGAATTGATGACTTGTTTGCTAACATGGTGCGTTTAGAGGACAAAGTTGTATTCGCAGGCAATGTGACATCACCAGAGGGCAACATGACCGACGGCTATTTTGTAAGGTTCACTTTTACTCACTACTCACCATATGTGTACATATCATGGGATATTGCATGCAATATGCTTAGAATGCCGAATCGCCGGCTAACTGATCTTTGCCACACCACTAGGCTGCTTGGGATGGCAAGACAATTCAGTACATCGCAGACCACGTCGGTCCATCGCTCGAGGAGCGCCCAAACGTGATCTTGCTCCACGCCGGGACCAACGACATGAATCCCAACAGTTCCATTTCCACAGAAGGTCACGACCCCGTTGCTGCGTCCCAGCGGCTCGGAAACCTGATTGACAAGATGGTCGCGGCATGCCCGGACGCAGTCATCCTCGTCGCCATGATTATCGGGACCTGCAACGCCGACCAAGCTCCGCAGACACAGATGTTCCAATCGCTGATACCCAACATGGTGCTGTCGAGGCTCAAGGCCGGGAAGCACGTCCTGCCAGTGGACTTTTCGACTTTTGCGCTGAGCAACTTGAGGGACTGCATTCATCCAACGAATGAAGGATATCAACTAATGGGAGACTATTGGTACGACTTTATCTCGCAAATTCCGCCGACTTGGATCACGGAACCTGTTGGGAAAGATCCCAAGAGGCAGGATAGCCTTGCTGTGCGTCTAGACACGAATACGCCTCTGCTGGGATTACTGGGTCTGTTATTGGCGTTGATGTATATGTGAGGATGGCGTATAATATGCCATGTTCTTATTTGGTAGATGTGACTGTTTTATCCATAAATTTGGATTTTTCTTTTCTTTCTTTTGAGACCTTCTGGAAATAGATGAACGCCACAGATAATGAACCATTTTGAAGATATTAAACTGTCTCATGGCTATGAGATTCGGAGATGAAGACTTATATCTTTATAAGTCGCATTCTGCCCGTGTTACCAAGGGTAAGAATTTCCTGAATAATCAGAGTCAAGAATTAATCATCCATCATATGGACTCTCCAAGCTGGATATAGGAGAAAATAAACGATTTCAGGTTAAATCTTCAGACTAATCGAATGACTTGTAAACTGGAAGCCGGAGCACTTAGTGTTGATAGCTCCATGGCGTGTTAGTCATCAACGAGGCTCCCACAGCCCCGCTATGACCTGCAAAAGCAGCAACTTACTTGCACTTTAGCCTCTCCTAACTTGGAAAGCTACAAAAAAAACATCAACTTTCCAATAATTTCAACGTCAGCTGAATTGTCGCCGTCTGATGCTGGTATAGCGATTCGATTAACGAAAACCCGAAGATTACAATTCTGTTTTTCCTTATTTGAATTTTATTTGAATCAACAGGAATCAGGTCAATTGCGACAGAGGACAATCACTAAATCAGCCAAAGCAGCTGCAAGCTGCAGCTTAAAAAAAAGCCGAGAATGCCAAAAGAGAAAAACTACAACCCCGTGCAGGCCCAGCGCAAGGCTGACAAGGCTCGCGAAGTAAGAAAAGGTAAGCTCGGAAATCCTTTTTGAAATCTCTTTATCTATAGGAGACATTTTTTCGTCTAACGTGGGGGTTTTTTGTGTCGTTCTGCAGGAAAGGCCGAAGCGCAAGGCCGTCGCGATGAAAAGCTCGCGCGCAAGAACCCAGACCGAATCCAGAAACAAATCGACGACCTCAAAGCCGTGGCATCGGGGGGAGGAAAACTGACGCGTCACGAAGAGCAGGTCCTCGAGGGCCTGGAAAAGGAGCTCAAAGCAGTACGGAAAGCTAGGGATACGCTTGGCGACAAGGCGCCCGAGTTTGGCGGGCGCGGCGGCTGGAGGAGAGACGACGATGGCTCGAGGTCGGGAGCACTTGGCAAGCGGAGGCGCGGTGACAATGACTGGTCAAGCGGTGACGAGGTGGTCCCCGAAGATGTGAAGAGTATTCCTATGCCGAGAGACACGCCGCCGCCGATACCAAAGGCCGAGATGGACAAGTGGTACGCGAAGCGAAGGGCAAAGAGAAACGCCGAGAATGCAGCCCGGCGAGATGCCGACAACGCAGTTGGTGACGAAGCTGGAGATGGCCAAGACTATTACAAGGGCATGAGCAGAGAGAGAGCACAGAGGATCGCAGCACCGGTGGTCGAATCCAAGACGGTGTACGAGGCGAAGCCGGTGGTGAGAGATCTGCGCAAGGAAGCTGTGTCTGCCTTTGTGCCCACATCTGTACAGATGAAGATGAACAAGGGCAAGGGACAAGGCGGGTTGATGGAGCCGGAGGAGGCGGATCGGCTGGAGAAGGAGGGATACCTAAAGATGGCCTCGGGCAGCGGCCAAGACGGGGCTGAAGAACCCGAAGCAGACCACGTGGCTGCATCTTCTCGGAACGTCATGATGGAGGAGGTGGAAGACGAGGAAGCGTGATGAGAAGGGTCTTTGCTTGTTGCCTCTCCTCCATCTCTTCTTTCATTTGCATAGTTTTGGCGCATCTGGGTTAGGGTCACGGCATTATTTGACGGGGTTCTTTTTGGGATAATCAATGGTAATTGTGAGCTCACGAGTGAAGCATCACGGGGGGAATGAATGAATAGCAGAGCATGTGCAGCTGTAGTTCAAACTTAGACTTCAACGGAGAGGGAAGTTGTGGTTGATGACAATACCAATCATTTCAAATGCTCCGTATACCACAGACCAAAGCTCCCCATTAACATCGTCATCAGATGTCATAGCAATCGAAAGGCCATGTAAGTTCAGCGTATGATTAGATGAGCAGATCAGATGATTGGTAGCATTCCAATGTCTTGCAGCTAGGAATATTCCGGTAGCGCATTTTCTCACGTCGTCATCACGACCCCTTAAAAAGAAACGAGGTCACGCCCAGCCCTTGTTTTCTCACCTCTTTTCTAAACACTTTCCCCCCCCCTTGTCACCCTTTGGAGTCATCATTCGAAATACTCTTGGTCATAGTTATATACCAAGGAATACTTTTCTTCTTCTTTCGTATCCACAATGGAGACTTCCGATAGGTGGAGCAGCCCGGAGTCCTCCGTAACCCGTTGAAAATCCCCCAAAAGCCACTAAATCTCAGCAATGGAGTCTCTCGGCCACCTTCGGCGGACAGTTCCTGGGGCGGCTGGGCGGGCGGATCTCCAGCTCCAATTAGTCCAAATCCTTATTTATACGGAGCAAGGATGCTTATTTACGGCATCATGGATGTATATGACGGAAGCGTGCCAAGAGGTGAGCTTTGGTTTTGAAGTCTGTACAGAGCCAAAGTCTTTGGGGTTTTGACAAGAGAGCTGAAAATGCCCAGTTCCCAAGAAGGGCTGTATCCAATAGTAGTCTCCAGCTTATCACCGGGTATTCCTCTTCAACTGTAAAACAGCCCATTGAAGCCATGATCTGTTTACAGTTAAAGAGGGTCGACAAGGACACACAAAAAAAAAAGAGGAACTCCTGTCAGGGCAAACTGCTAGGCCTTGCGTGAGCCATTGTGGAACTTGGTGGGCAGCAAATGGCAAGTTTCCATTACCTACACAAATTCGCAAGTTCGGCTCCATCTGCCATGATCTCGGGGGCGCGAGTTCCACTCCGACGACGGTTGTCGCCCCACGCCGAGTACGGGGTAATATAAGATTGAAAAAAAAAAAAAAAAAAAAAAAGTAATAGCTCTTATATAACCAAGGGCGCTGGCTCGACATGTTGCGTGACCGACGGCAAAAGCCCAACAT
>JARFTM010000230.1:0-44730 GCA_030278935.1 Trichoderma polysporum | reverse complement strand
CCCGGGATCGGCCCCCCCCCCCCCCCCCCGTTTGGCTACAGCGCATGCAGATTCCGATCCTCAGTCATTCTGATGCAGGATCAGCAGCGCATGCTGATTCTGAGTCCCCAACTGTACAGCACCAAGCACTCAGCTAATATAGGGGCGGCATTGCGTGCAGATTCCGATTTCTCAGTCATGCTGATACGGGGGCAGCAGTGCCTGCGGATTTCAATTCCTCAGCTATCAGCCATCGAGCACACTCATGCTGATGCAGGCATTGTTCAAGGTGTTATCGACGAGTGCTTGGACAAGACATGTATGGGGTACGGAGCCTCTCTGCAGATAGAATTACTTACACCTTACCCATGGCAGAGCTTACCCTTACCAGTGTTGCTTATTTATCAGTCATGAAGCAAATATGTTCCTGATAAGCTCCAGGCTGTCGGTTGGTTACATCAGCTTCATATCTGCCTTTCTTTGCCCTCTTCTGCAAAGAGTAGGGAGATTCACTGTAGTAGTAAAGTCTGAGTAGCACTAGCAGTTTTAGCCAGTACAGATCTCCCAGCAGCATACGAAGTACATGTCATTTTCATTTCCTTTGGGGCTTAAGCTGCAACCTCGCTTGCGGTTACGGCGCTGAGTCCCCAGAGTGTGGCACGTTACACAAAGTACTTATGGCTGGTAAGAAGCGCCACGGCGGAGAACTCCTTGGGGATATGCATATGTCTATCGCATTATTACGTGTGTTCATTTAATTTGAGCAGGGGAGCAAGATACCTTGTTTTTATCATCCCGCAAAATCTAATTGATCCAAATTAACGGCCCCCTTGCCGCCTTGCCGACGCCCGGAGAGATACCCAGAGCCTCCTTACCGCATCCTCTGTCAGAGATAAGGAGGTGCCCACGTTGACTCTATTTGGCAATGATGCTGACTGATGCAGAATATCCCATTAGCAAAATTCAAGGATCAAAAGAGTTTGGCTGTGTCGTACGTTTCGAGAGACCGGGGACGCCAATTCGTCAAAATGCTGACTCGCTAGCGATACTGTGATCATGAGTAATACACACACACATATATATATATATATAAGCTGAGAGAATCAGCCCATGTAAGCTAAAAGTTCTAGGCGTGGTGTGGGTATTGGGTATGGCATCAAAGCATAGGGCTAGCTAGAGTGTGTAGAATACTTATTGTGGTAACACGAGCATGTCCGGAGCACACATACCTAGTATACTTGCCTATTTCAGGTCTCATCCATTGACAGATAAAGATATCAGCATACCATTGCCTACCACGCCTCTGCAGTTGCAATTATCGATGTGTTCCGTGCGGGATAGAATTGCTTCGCCTACTATTCATGACCCTCTCGACCGGAAAAGGACCGACCTACTGGTGGTATGTGATTCATTCGGAAAACACACAGTCAGCATTTCAACTACTCCTCGGGGTCCATCCTCACCGTCAAGGATCGACAATAGATGACGAGCATATGCAAAGCGAACCAAATCGGTCCTGGGGCCTCGATCCAGCGCAAGAAAAGGGCAAAATTGAAGGAGTAGGCTATACGTGATGCCTCTCGGGTGATCGCTGATCATGTCAAAGTTCAGCCGCGCATCTTAACAAAACGGTTAGACGAGCGTGGCCACTAACCTTCCCTCTCCTTTTCTTCCTCTATCTCTCTGTGTCTGTCTCTCCCTCGAGAAAGAAAAGAAACATGCAGCTTCACCGGACGCATGTGTGAGACCTCTTTCTTGCTGTCGGCGATAAACACTTAACCCTGCTTATAAGATTATGAAGGACAATGTTTACGACGGGGTGTAACGGGATTTTATGCTCAAATTATGAATCTCTTGTGCGAAAGGGAGTCACATTTTGGCCCTGGGAATTCATATGGACGCCGCATTGACCTTGTTTATCATATGAGGAACATTCTACATACCAATGTTGGAGCGCCAATATGATATGGACAAGATCTCGTCATACTCGTTCTACAAGACGACTACATTTATTTGAATTGTAAAGACAAAATAAGCTGATAAAAAATAACAAAGTGCTGCTGCTGCCTCCACAATTATTCCTTATGCACAATTGAAGAACTGAAGAGTGTACAACTCAAAGTAATGTCGGCAAGGTCGGGCCCAGATATACGGGATGAACCTAAGACAGTGGTCTCATGTGTTCTTCCTGGACCCCCATGATCGACAATGGTTTGGTTATGAGATGGCCTAATAGTACCTAGTTATTCGCCATTCCTCTACACGTTACTTCGCCATCATATCTCTGGCTTAGACTTGCGCCGTATAGATATGTGTGTTAAATCATATCCATTCCTTCTGTGATTTGAGGTAAACCGCTCGATAAATAAACATCGTTTAGTAATTTCAATTTGTGTATGCTCCTCCTTTTACGCGAATCGCAATGCCCAATTGGACCAATGTCACGATGCCATTATGGCCCCCTTTCCGCCCTCTTCCTTCATCCGCCGCCAAGACACGTTGTCATAATATTGCTTGTGGCTGGAAACACGTTGGGCAGCTCCCAACCAACGACCGTTGCATCTCCATGTAAGGGCAACCAATGTCTCACAGCCCTCCACACGTAATAAGTGTTTTTTCCCCTTTTCAGAGGCCAAGAGTGGCGCTCTGTCTCAGATTGCAAGATGAGGATTGGCCAGCCGGGCGACTCGCGACGGTTTTTGTCTTTCAGCTCTTACTATTTTGTCTTTCAGCTATCGGGCTCAAGGAGAATTAAACCGGGCCGCTCGGATGCCCGATTTACATAACTTTTTCTCCTATAGGCCAGATTCCAACCCGAGTGTCGCAGAATGACTGGCCGAGAACTGGCGAGGTACGCAAGGAAGTCTCATATTAATATCCAAAGAAGTGGGAGGATGTCTTGCAGCAAGCCACGGGCAAGCCGATACTATGAGTCGAAGCGGTGACAATGATATTCTACAAAACAAAACAAATGCTCGTGGGAAACGCGCGAGATTGAGCCGACCGTCCGAAGCATAAATAGGAGGCCTTTGTCCTTCTTCTGGATGGTTTTCCTCTCATCATCGCCATCATATCTCATCTGACTCAAGCAAGCAACCAGACACCACGCAAAATTTCTTTCAAGATGCAGTTCTCCACGATCATTGCCCTCTTCGCCACTCTGGCCGTTGCCGCGCCTGCTCCCGAGCCTGCTGAGCTCGCTGCCCGTGCTGGTCCTTGCGCCTCTGGTGTCACCAACAACATCCCCCAGTGCTGTGGTGCCGGTCTCCTCAATGTCCTTTACTTGGACTGCAAGACCCGTAAGACTTTGATGACCTGCTGCTGATAAGCAATTGTTATGTACTAAACATGATTTAGCTACTCAAGCCACCTCTGTTCTCAACCCATTGAGCGCCGTCTGTGGACGCGTCGGTCTCCAGGCCAAGTGCTGCACCCTCGGAATTGTAAGTTCTCTCGCAATCTTGTTTTAATAAGAGATTTTAACAGACTTTCCAGGCTGGCCTCGGTGTTTTGTGCCAGGATGCTCTTCCCGAGTAAACAACTCTCGCTGTGTCCATCGTCTTCGTCAAGCCACCCTTTGTGAGAGGGTGGTTACTTTAAGAGATTGGCTACATCCAAGAAAATGGCGATGGAATCGTTGGAGGGGAAGGCTTGCTTGTAGGGATTAAGATGGGATATGGAGGGTTGGAACCACTAATGTGTACTCCTTATAATGGCGGCTGGTAGTGTGTCTTTAGTTAATATATACATGCCCAGCCAACGGATACTTGTCCTTGATTCGCGTTAAAAGGGCTTCAGAGCCCAGTTTCATCAAAATGAATGACAAACCAAAGTGTGAATATGAAATATTTGCCATTAGAGTCATCCAATATGGAAATGCGAAGTCAAAACAAGCGTATGGCCATGCGGTAAGTTGCTAGAGCTATTTATCATGTGTATCAATGTATTAACATATTGCTTTAATTTACGAAAGCATCAATCTGTTTCAAGCCAATAGGTAGGCAACAGCTTCAGTATGAAATGCGAACAAATCGCAACTAAATTGCCGCTTATACCTTTCTTTGACTTTCCTTAGACGGACAGAGTCGTTGTGAGATCCATCTTGTTCATTTTAACTTGGTGTTAGTGTAAAAAGTGTTCCATTACATATGTGCCATCCTCGTAAACACTTGGCCAATGTCCTTGCAATTCATTCGAACTAGAGCATGCAAACGCCCTTAATTCGAAAAAGAAAAAATGTACGTCAGGAAGCTTGACTTTCCATCAACGTCTCGAAATGCTGCTCTTCGTTTGCTGCCGAGCAGTTTCAATAAATCTACCCGAAACTAATATCGCGCATAGCGGAGCCTCACAAATCATTAATTCTTTGATTACAACCTGGACACGTGCTCGGTTATCATTCCGACTAGGATTTCGCAAGATCCTACTGTACTTCGTAATACCATTTACACCTGGGAACCAAGTACGCGTATGCATGAATTTACGCGTAATTCCTAACGCGTGTGAAGAGGTTACAGTCGCCAGCATGTATACGAATTAGTGCCGCGGTAGCACCGTAGAGACCACGGCTTAATCTTTTACTTTAATTTAGATCCAGAAATCTCCTTATAATCTACGAGTATACCCTAGGCTGCCGGCCCATTTGTCACCTAGTGTTGACTGATTTGGTGTAATGCCAATTTCCCGCGCGACAGATTCTAGTTTAGGCACTTGAGATCCAGCCAAAGCACTCTTTAGTGCTGAAAACAGACCCCATTGACTTGTTGTAAATAAGAAGAAGTAAAAAGGCCCATAAAAATAATTACATGAGTAGTATCGCTAGGTTTGGTTCATCTGGGTGGCTAAATAGAAGCAAGACCTGTCTACGAGCTCTAAGACTGTTCACATGTTCACACACACAAAATACAGCTCTTGACTAGATAGAGATACGAATTCTTATAATTCTTATCAATGATTATAGATAGATCTAGTCTTAATGATTCATCTGAATTGTGTGTATAATAGTTGATGGTAGGCGATAGAAGCCGGGCTAGTTATTACCCGTGCGAAAGACATCCGCAGATTTTCTCAGCCAAACCAGCAACACATTAAAACTCAAGCCTTTGGCTTGATGTTTTTTGCTACTTTTTGATAGCACTTACTCTTTTCTTTAAATAACTAGAGATATTAGATACGAAAAAGTAGTGTAAGTTTTGGTATTTGTTATGGTCATCTCCACGGGCTGCCTACTTGGTGTTGTCGCATTGACTTCATCTCTGCATTTCACCACGTAAGAGTTGCCTTTAGCTTTTAACTTCATACCTGATGAGCTACAAATAGTAATTTTACTTTCTAGTTAGGCTCGTGTCAAATATGGTGAGTTTCAATGGATTATTCCCTCGACGAACAATGATGAAAAGAATTCTGCGTACCTTGTGAGTAAAGCACTGACTACAATTTTATACCACATTTAGTGAACGGGGACGGTGGTATCAATATCCACTTCAGACCTCAATTTTATCCATGATATAAGACGCCACTATTTGTGTAGAGAAACCTAGAAGCATCCAGTGCTCTTCGCCGCCCATCTTCCCATCTCTTTGGAATTGGTGTTGTCCGCCTCGTCAGCTGTGGAGAGACTCTTGGCAGACCAGCATTCAAGGGGCCGCAAATGACATTTCGATGCGACGGATTCAAGATAAACTCTAATAATCCACTAACAGGGATTCAATTTTGTCTCCAAATGTTTTAAAGGCTGTCGGAATATCGCGGAAGACGATGCTTATAATATGACAGGTACAATAAGACGCATTTTCGAAACTCTAGAAGATAGACCGGGAGAGAATGAGATTTTGGCATATTGCTAGTTCCATGGCAAACGACTAGAAGACGCCACGATCCGAAAAACCCCAGGGAATAATGCTGGAGCCTAGAATCCCCGCATTGGGGTAAAGGGGAATTCGTGGAGAAGAAAGGGACATTAGCACATGAGAAGTGTGCGGAGAGAGCAAGGTTCTAGCTACTAGCAGTTCTGTCTGTCAGGGTTGGGATTTATAGCAAAATGTTGGAGAATCGGGAAGGCTAACTATTTTGCTAAGATTCCTTGCCAAGGGGAGACTCTGCATGTAATCAATGGCAAGGTTATTATTACGAAAGGAGAAAAGTATAGCCACCCTGGACTAGATTTTTAGGGCGCGGAGAGACAATACGCCTTTTCAATCTCAATGTGTCTTATGAATGAGTGAGAATAGAATAGAATTAACACAATACTTCCGCATTGAGGAAATATGGAGTACGCCACAAAACTTCAATTTTAAGCTTGTAATCAAGGTTGGTGTCGGCATTGGCGGGAACCGGAGTGGCCGCTGTTGGATAACGGATCTCGCGAGAACCGCGTTGGCTCCGCTCAAAATACAAACAAACAGGAGAAACAGCTGATTGGAGGTAATACATAGTTGCATCTTAGTCTGCCAAGACGAGGCAGGGATAACGGCACCCTTGCATTTGAATGTCACATAGAAGAGAGACAACAACACAGACCTTTTATCATCAACTGCGAGGGGATCGCAATATGGGTCTAGAGTGTATTTTTTTGTCCTGTTTCTTTCGGCGGTGCCGTGGGTATTGGGCGAATGATTGAGAGCCTAAAAGATAGCGTAGGAGGCCATACTGACCATCGTCTTGGGTACAAAGCATGCATAATACGTACAGGTTAGCAATGGTGTGTCAGGCGTGGAGAAATGCCAAGACACCAGAGCTGCGATGCAACATCAAGTTCTCTTCTGCTTTGATCAGTCGGTACAAGCAGGAGAATTAAGAGGAAATGGCCGTGGCTCTCTCTCTCTCTCAACAGAAGTTGTTTATCTTTGGACAGACTTGACCTCACTCGTTCATTCTTCCACAGGCAAAAGAAACCCGCTGTTCCTGATTCCACCGCCTATTTGCCACGCAGATCCCGTTTGTAAGAGCCGAGCCAAGAGTCTTGGTACGCACCATCCCATCCTCAGGCTGTCGGGGCCGAGCAAAAGGCCTTATTCTCCATCCCATTCTAATCTAGTCTCTCCCTCCACATTCATACATCTCCCAACTAGCTCTGGACTCAACCCTTCAGAGCGCGAGCCACTGGGCCCATGAGAATGTACTGGTGGTAGCACTGGCACTAGCAAGGATTGCCTTGGGCGCTAACATGGGGTTTATATGGACAATAGCGATGGAGTGACGCCCGCGGGAGTTTTGGGGGGTTGCACTCTCCAGCAAATAGTCTTTCGCCGTAGGCGGAGCGCTTAAGCTTAATACTAAGGTAAACATCAACCTTAATGTCGACATACTCGGTGAGTGGCCAGGAAGACCTCGATGAGCGGGGATGAGGGTTGGAGCCCTGTACATGGAAGTCACTGGAGATTGGATGGAGGCTGTAGACATGGGCTTGTGGGATCATCATCGCCCATCTCCATCTTTCCGTCTGAGACCAACTTGAACTCAGCTGTAGCAATAACCATCTCATCTGCCAGTACGCTCTTCCATTTTTGGGACAGCGGTGACCTCCTCACCAGCTCTCTGGTCTTGCGTATCCGCGATGTTTCGGATGTTTGTAGATCACTCAGCCTACCGTTCGACGTGTGCTTCCCCAGACAAAACATTTCCCTGTCTTGTACTGCCCCGGCCGTGCGTCGTATTCTGCTCCACGGCTGGCCATGGCCATGTGCCCTCCTTCTCCCTCTCTCGTGCTTCATTTCTCGCATCCCTGTCCATTCATGGCCATTCACGTAACACGACGGACACGTCTTCTCTCCACTCGCCCACCTTTTGCAAACCCATTCCCCATTGAATGATGGCGCTCTCCTACTTCCTCCGGTAGTCCAGCCGCCTAGACTTTCAGGACCGAAGCTATAACCATCTCTTAGATAGTTTACTTTCTCTCGCGCCCCATACAACTCCAAATGTTTACTCCATGGCAACCCCGCATTCATCGTTCCGATTCCTCCAACATTGCCCCATCTTCCCCAGGTCTACTCTGCGGAAGATGACCGTGACACTGGGGTTTGCTCAGTTTTGACTTTTAGCTTCTTCTTATCCTAGGAGTCGGGGCGCCATCTTCCAACAAAAATGGAGCTTTGAAAAAGACGAGGTGGAAGAAACGCTACCAACTTTTGTTTATTCTTTTGTCTAGAACAGCCACGAGCAAACCAAAAGTAGAAGCGCCGAAAGGTTCGTGAGGAAGCTCCGTCTAAGTTGGTCCAGAGCCTTGCAGCCAGTGCCATCATGTTAGATCAGAGTCATGTAACCACCCTGGGGGTTCGGAGCACACCCTTCCTCAACTAGGCATATACCGCCGGAACCAGATCTGGGTCTGCATACAAACTCTCACCCTGCCTCAAGTGACGATCTTACTGCTTGGCCATGTTTTATTATCCAACCCCCCATGTCCGTGTCGGAAAATGTCGTAAGACATGCATGGACCTTTTACCTTCTCTACATCGTTCTCATGTTCCATAGCTGGCACATCTTATTGATCTAGTTTATAAATAAGGTTGCCGCATGGGTCGCTCGGTAGCCCCTTCTCGTAACGGCCAACACCCTCCTCGTCCTCTTCTTGTCGTTCATATAAGTAAGTCTCTGTCGGGTGCAGATCCAAGCAAGCCTGTCATCTGCTGGTCGCATTCATCTTCTTTCTTCAAGGTTTTTAACTTTCTTTTCAGCCAATTTGATACTGTGTGGCAAGCTAGTACCATGGCAGAAAACATCACTTCGACGCAGAATGAGCCTGCCGACGACTTGGCCAAGGGAGTCATCGCCACGGCGAAGCAATCTTGGAAAGATCTCTTCGTCTGGAAGCAGCGCGTAGTCCTCACCAACGCCTACGGTGAGACCCGATGCGAGTGGCAGGAGCCGGATCGCATCCAGAACCCCATCAGCCTGTTTGCACAGCTGTCGGCCAAGGACTGGCTCTTCTTCATCGTCGGATGGCTCTCATGGACCGCCGATGCCTTTGACTTTCACGCGCTCTCTATCCAGACGGTGAAGCTGTCCAAGTACTACGACCGCTCCAAAACAGACATTTCGACCGCCATCACTCTCACGCTGCTGCTTCGCTCGGTTGGTGCCGCCATCTTTGGTCTGGCTGGTGATAAATGGGGTCGCAAATGGCCTATGGTCTTCAACATGCTGGTACTGGGAGGCCTTCAGATTGCTACCATCTACAGTAGGACCTTTACCGAATTTCTGGCGGTCCGAAGTATATTTGGTCTATTCATGGGTGGTGTCTACGGTAATGCCATTGCCATGGCCCTCGAGCAATGCCCGTAAGTATTGCAATTTTTCTTGAACTTTCTTGACTTTCTTTCTTTTTACCGAGTCAAACATGCTTTTGCCCTTTTTCAGCCTCACGACACTAACATCTCTTGGCTCCTAGATCTAACGCGCGTGGCTTGATGTCGGGCATACTCCAGCAAGGCTACTCGTTTGGCTACGTCTTGGCTGCGTGCGCCAACCTTGGCGTTGGGGGCGACGTCGAATCTTGGAAAACTGTCTTTTGGATCGGAGGTACGTGTTGAAACTTTGGGCCAGGCTTAGCCTGCGACTATGGAAGAACTTTATCTTGTCTCTAACGTTTTGTGGCTTCACACCAGCGGGATTATCCATTGGCGTCGGCCTGCTCCGCATCCCCTTCCCAGAGTCCCAGCAGTTTCTGGAAGCTAAGAAGGCTGGCAAGAAAGCTTCCTCGCCGGGGGCTTTCTGGCGCGAGACACGAACGATGCTTTCGAAAGAGTGGAAGATGTGCATCTACTGCGTCATTCTCATGACGTGGTTCAACTACTATTCGCACACCTCGCAGGACTCTTACACCACCTTCATGCTCGAACAGAAGAAGCTCGACAACGCTGGCGCTTCCCGCGCCTCCATCTTGATGAAGGTTGGCGCCGTCGTCGGTGGTAGCATCATCGGATATCTCAGCCAGTTCCTCGGTCGGCGCCGCACCATGATGGGCGCTGCTCTCATGTCGGCGCTTCTGATCCCTGCCTGGATTCTCCCCGAAGGCGAGCCGTCTCTCAGCGCCACCGGCTTCTTCATGCAGTTCTTCGTCCAGGGCGCCTGGGGTGTTATTCCCATTCATCTCAACGAGCTGTCCCCCCCTGCTTTCCGATCATCCTTCCCTGGTGTTACCTACCAGGTGGGTAACATGATCTCTTCTCCCTCGGCCCAGATCGTCAATGCCATCTCTGAGAAGACTTTTGTCACCATCAAGGGCGGCGAGAAGGCCGAAGCATATGGCCCTGTCATGGGAATTGCCACGGCCATCATCGCCACGGGCATCTTTTTGACTGTCATGGTTGGTCCTGAGCGACGTGGCCGCCATTTTGAAGGCATTGTCGCTGGTGTCGAGCAGAGCGATTCGGAAGGCAAGACTGTTGACGAGCCGATGGACGAGGAGAAAGGCGAATCGACAGTAGAGATGAAGGAGGGTCAAAAATAGACTTTTCTTTCTTTTTTTTTTGGTCGCAATATGACGAATTCTTATATGCATATGATTATGGGCGTAAGAGGTGGCATGTTGATTGAGTAATTGAGCCTGTGGCTTTGACGCGGCATTGCAGCACAAGTAGGAGTCTATTTGCTATTCAAGTTAATAATATTTGTAATAATTGATTGCTCCGGCTTGCCATGGTATTTTCTCTCATATTGACGCTATTATTTTGGTAGAGATTCCAAGTGATGATTTATTAAGATTCTCTGTACTTTTGGGGCGCACTACCTGCACCTGCAACTCATCGTGTATCGTGAAAAAATAACCGATAAAGAGAGTATCCAGAGCAATTTAGTTTTACTCAAATCAAAATCCTTAGTCATTCCATAATTCAGCGCATTTTAATGTCAATCCCAGAAGTTAGATCGGATAGACATGGTCCTTTGCCGTTTAGGGCGATTCTTGGTGACGTCGTTTCTGAGCACAACATCGTCATCAACCCAAATCAGCAAAGAACGCTACCAATTCAGCATCACTTGATTTCGATAGGTACCCGTGATATTCTAGACCAAACCATCCATATTATCTAAATGATCAACGTATGGCGTATCGCCAGCGACAAGTTTGGCGTTATCGGCCGATAACCAGTCAAGCCAGTACCCATCATCATCGCTGGTTGGTGGAGACGTCATGATCGACACGGATTCGCCACACAACAGGAAACCCCAGATTTTCAGAGCTGGCAGTTCGTTCGATCCGGCACTTTGAGGTTCCGGATTAGGCACTCGCTTTCTTGGATGCTTACAGGCTTGGTGGATTTTTATGAACCATGGGCCGTCATGGCGACATCATGGATGCGTGTCATTTACTCGCCACAGGATGCTTCAGATGGTTATAAATAAGCCGTCGTTCAGGCCAGGGATCGTGCTTCCAAAAGCTTTTGCTATCATAATCCACACAATTACAACAAACAATCAATCAATCAATCAAAATCTACAACATGCCTTTGTCAAACAAAAGAAACAACGCTCTCGCAGCAGAGCAGCAAAACTTTGCTACCACCGGCGCAGCGGGCACCAACTACGGTGCCGGAGCCGGAGCCGGAGCCGGAGTCGGACACTCAAATGGCGTCAGCGGAAACCTCCCCGGTCCTGCTCCGTTCACTGCTGGTCCGCATCGACATGATATCTTGAACAAGATCGACCCAACCGTTGACAGCGGAACCGGAGGAATGCAAGTTCTCACCTCTGGAACCCACGGCAACTCTGCCATGGCGGGTGTACCAGGCCAAGCTCCTGTTCAAAACACAGCTGGCGGAAATATCCCCATTCAAGGCGGAGGAATGATGGGCAACAACAACCCTTACGGCCATCACAACTCACGCCTAGGAAATGCTGCGGATCCTAACGGTGGTAACTACTATACCATGGGTACAAATGTTGTCCCAGGAGGCGGCGCTGCTGCACCTCGCAACGTACCTGAGGGCACCTACGGCCCACACGGCTCTCGCGCAGCCAATGCTGCTGATCCGCGAATCGACTCTGATGCAGACCACCGTCGAAGAGTGGGAGCCGGTACGGGAGCTAGGACAGGAGCTGGGGCGGGAGCTGGGACGGGAGCAGCGGCAAACGCCAGACCGATATTCCCTCCTGGTGTTGCCGGCCCAGCCCCGACGACAGCAGGACCACATCGCCATGATATTTTGAACAAGCTGGATCCGACTGTGGATAGTCGATCCGCCACCACTGTTGATGGGACCGGCCGCAGAGTCCTATAAATGAACAATAATACCCAGAGGATGATGCAGAACG
This sequence comes from Trichoderma polysporum, assembly GCA_030278935.1. NCBI lineage: Eukaryota > Fungi > Ascomycota > Sordariomycetes > Hypocreales > Hypocreaceae > Trichoderma > Trichoderma polysporum. Next base: position 32,496 of record JARFTM010000230.1, on the reverse strand, counting down.
TGATGGATATTTCAAGATCTCTTACCAGAATGTATGATTAGGAGGATATAGGGTTGAATGTTTGCGCAAGATACCATTTCGGAATGATTTTACGACATTGTTAACCGGCAGAGGGTTTTTTCTTTGTAATCTAGGATATTTTAGTCTATGAATGATGATCAATTATATCAAATACTATATTTTCGAAGAATGTAAAAACCACATTGTGACAGTATAAATTCCTTGGCAGGTTTGAAGTAACCGCGAAGGTTGGAATCCAGTGATACATAGTATTTTCAATTACAATTATAATAATATATTTGAGATTGAGAGACTCTAGATTCGTGTCTAGACGGAATAGTTTTGCTCACGTCAAGTCCCACGCATATCTTCGCTCCATGGTTACCACATCCCAGCCCTTACTCGCAGCGCCAGTAACGTAAATCTAGAGCTCTTCTATAATAGAACATTATTGACTCCATTCAAGGAATCGCGGCTTGCAAGACACTTATAGCCGGGCCAACCACATCTGCCTCGGAGATTCTTCCTTATTATACACGCGGTGACTGGCTTGAGAACATTGTAGGATATCATAATGAATTTTTATGCGTCTCCCACCTGATCAAAGCCCAGGTTTTGGCTCCACACGAAGTCGATTCCTTCACTTTAGCTATTAAGTGGCAAGGGCTATGAGCCGACATAATCCTTCATGCCTGTATCTCAGAGGAAGCCAAGCCCTCGCCTCTCGTAATGCTCTCCCATGTACCGTTTCGATATCATTCTTTGTTTTAGGTCATACCACTAATCTCAGCTCATTGCGCCTTGCCACGGCTGTTAAAGATGGTGATTATACCAAACCCTACGTAGAACAGGGCTACTGGGTACGCCACAAGTCCACGCATATCCCTCATTTTGCCGACAGCTAAAGTACAGAATGATCAGTTAGTTATGTCTTCCCAAAAGAAATAACCCTCTTTCAGCTTTGTTTTGAATCGTACTCACCACAGAAGATAGCGCTTGACCTTGACGTCGACCAGCAGATAGCCAAGCTCGTAATGATGTATCCAGCCATACAATCCAGAGGCATGACCACGCCAACCAACGACGTAAGGACAAGTGGCAAGAAGCAGTATCCCAGCACACTGGCATTCTGCGTAAACGTGAGTGTGCTAGGCGTAGGGTCGGCGCCAGGGTATCCCGGCGGGGTATCCGGCGTCATTAAGCTGAGAATCATGTACAAAGTAGTCGAGCCCATAAGGGCGAGACTGTAGACGTAGCCAAAGTGGACTTGGCCACTGCAGAGGAGAAAGGCGCCAAAAAGAACCACGAACAGCAAGGGCCCAGCCAAGTCAGAGTCGTTCATGACATGCTCCAGTCGCTCGATAGGGGAGAAAGGGTTGAGGACAGCAAGAGTCTTGGCCTGCATATGCGCAAAGTCGACGCCCAGCTCCTCTCGTAATGAAGGTTCGTTGTCGTAGCCCTCTGCTGAAAAGGCAGCCAGCCATCCCGTTCTTAGGCCGGTCTGCTCGCGATAGCCACCACCAGGCGGTGGGACGCCGTAGCTAGCTGGGGGAGCTTGTGAAGGAGTGGCCTGGTATGAGCCATGGTAGAATTGGAGGTTTTCGGTCGCCGAGGGAGATGCGGATGCGCCGTACTGGTTGTAGTATTGCGCCATTCTCGAGGCGGCGTGTGACGGTGCTGAAGAATTGTGTCGGGGGCGATGTTTGGAGTGACGCGACGCTATGAATTGGAGTTGCAGGCAGTATAACTTGACATGTGGTTTCAAAGGTGCTGATGCTTAGGTGGCGGATTACATAAGGTACCGATAAGAAACGTCGATAACGTTCTTAGCTTTTGGAGCTTTTGGCGGCTAATCTTGGTACACTAAAATACCTCCAAAGCCACCTGCTCGTATATATGCCAAAAGCGTCGTTAAGAGAAGATTGATCCAAGGATGCAAATTAGATATTAATCCTATTAATAGAAATATCATAGAATCAAGTCAAATTCCAATGTAGTAGTAACAACGGCTACACCAGCAATTGCACGTGCCCACGGCTAGGTACACAAAAACCAAAGAGGCCCCCGCCGTCTAAGCTGAGTACCGAGAGTACTAGCAGGTACCTTGCATGTACTCTATCCCAAGCTCTCTCTCTCTCTCTTTCTCTCAGTATCATCACCATCTTATTCCTCTTCTCAACACCAAACATTCTACACTGCCATATTCACCACCAGCTTTCGCCATGGCTTCCTTTGGCGAACCCCCTCCGCCAGACGCCGGCTCTGATGCCAGAAACGAGATCAAGAAGCCTAAAAAGAAGAAGGTCCTCCTCATGGGCAAATCCGGGTCCGGAAAGTCGAGCATGCGCAGCATCATCTTCAGCAACTACATAGCGCGCGACACTCGAAGATTGTGAGTCTCTCTCTTTTCCCTCAAGTCCATTTTTGGTCCCGGATGTTTACTCATACTCATCCTGTTCGTCGTCTGTAGAGGTGCCACTATCGACATCGACCTCTCCCACGTCAAGTTCCTCGGCAACCTCACCCTCAACCTGTGGGACTGCGGCGGCCAGGAAGCCTTCATGGAAAACTACCTCTCCCAGCAGCGCGTGCATGTCTTCTCCAATGTTGGCGTCCTCATCTACGTCTTCGATATAGAGTCGCGCGACGTCGACCGCGACCTCGCAACTTACGTCTCCATCCTCTCTGCCTTGCTGCAGTTCTCCCCCGCCGCCAAGATCTACATCCTCGTCCACAAGATGGATCTCGTCGTGCCCAATGCTCGCGAAAGCGTCTATGACGATCGCGTTAGGCTCGTCCGCCAAAAGACGGTCGAGTACGTCAACTCCGTCGGCGTCGACATCAGCAACGTCGACCTCACGCCCTTCGCCACGTCTATTTGGGACCAGAGCCTGTACAAGGCCTGGGCATCCATTATCCACGATCTAGTCCCCAACCTCTCTGTCATCGAGCGCAACCTTGCCAACCTCGGTGTTGCCATCGAGGCCGAAGAGCTGCTCCTCTTCGAGCGCACGTCCTTCCTCGCCGTATCATCGTGGACCTCTCCCGAAGGCCACCGCAACCCCACAGAAGACCGCCTCGAGCGCATGTCCAACATCATGAAGCACTTCAAGCAGAGCATATCACGCTATACCGGCACGCCACGCAACGCTGAACAGTTCATCCGCATGGAACACAAGGCCGGCATGCGCTTCAGCCTCTTCATCCTCAAGTTCACCACCAACACCTACCTCATGGTTGTACTACCACCCGGCGAGGCACGCTTCAACGCTGCCATGCTGAACTGCCAGATTGCCATTGAGCATTTCAAGTTCTTGGATACACCAGCAGCTCCGCCCACTGCCACGGCGCTGGCATCGGCTCCGTAGACTTGGAAGAGTTGGGTGCACTGAGAGACGGGGAGGAGAAATCCTAATGACTTTATGAAGCAGGTTGTTTAAGGGCGTTTCGGAATAATAATACCTTGGTTATCTTCCCAACAGTAACAGTAGTGTTTGTCACTTACTCTTTTTTTTTTTTGTACATACTTAGAACCGTCTGTAGTACAAACTTGCGCAGCAGCAGATGATACCTTTTTTTAATGGCTGCCAAAACTGCTACTATCTTGGACGGATACGACTACGTGACGGCCTAGAAAGAACCAGGCATAACTGTGATTCTCTGTCTTAGAATTGACCTTTGTACCGGTCTCTACTCATCTATGTGTGAGTTTTATCAAACTTTATTAAAGTCAAAAATGCATCCTTTCGTTCACTGCCCAAACCATTTCTCCAAAGCCCATTTTATGCCCACTTGACCACGGCAGTTCCGCCCTTCTTGAACTCGGGCATCTCACCCAGAACGAGATCCTTATCCGTATGCTCCTTATTGGGGAATGTGGTGACCAGCACCCAAGCTCTGCTACGAGTCTCTACTGAAGCGCCTTGAACAAAACCGTATATATCTCCCACTGTATGTGTGGTGTTGAAACGAACAGGCAACCTGGATCCGTCGGGCATCTGGATTCTGATCATGATTGTGGGTTGTGAATCGTCGACGCTTGGCGTGAGAGCATCAGATGACGACGAAGTTGCTCCAGAGGGGGCTGGAGCAGAGGCTGGGGCTGGAGCTGTAGATGTCGTGGCCACGCCACCAGGTACTGGGCTGCCAAGGCGATGGCCAGAGCTGGAAAAGGGCTTGTATTTCTTCGGTGGTTGTTTGTACGGGGTATCGTGTTGGTGAAGCTTGACGTCGACAGATTGGTCGTGCTGCACATTCATAAGATGCAGGGGAGCCCGGCCAGAGCGTATCAGCTGGAGATCCGCCTCGTTTGACGGGTCGTCAAAGCGACGAAGCTCGCCATCATCGATACTGAATCCATCCTGCCAGATATGAAGTACTCGTTCCACCGGGGGTCCTGCAGGTCGCTGCTCGGGGCTGCGGGGATCTGGGATGCTTCGACTCTCCACGCCATCTCCACCAAGGGTCACGCCGGTACCACGGAAAAATGTCTGGCGAGAAGGACCGGCATCTGGATTGGCATCTGATTGCCGTGAGTTCCTGCATGATATTAGGAGGCTATTATAACAAACACATAAAATCCGGTTCTTCCTATTACTCACGCTTTGGCCTTGGCCAGTATGTCACTGATAATCTTCCTCGAGCCACCTTCTGACGAAGGATCCTGCACAGCAAGTCCAGATTTTTCGCCACCAGCAAATAAATTGCCCCGACCGTCATCCTCATCGTCGTCATCGTAGTCGTCGTCTTCGTCGTCGTCATCGTGATGGGCGGCTGAGCTGCCTATAGATCCCAAGGTGGCAATACCCTTCTTCTTCTGCTGTTTCGATTTCCGAGATGCCGTACTGGAAAAGTCTTCTTGAGGAGCAGGACGGCCATCCAACGTTCTCGGGCCACTGTACTGCTCTAGCGTTCCCTCTTCAGCCTGTTGCCGGCGGCGTTCGTCGTTTCTCTCATCTTCGTCGTGGAAGAAGGAGTTGCAGGCAGCCAACATGTCCCAGTCATTTGATTCAAGGTATTCATTGGCCTATGTCAATCAAATATTAGCATACTTCTAAACAGCACGATATATGCTATATCCACATGCCCATGGCCAAAAGACTAACCCTTTCTGCGGAGGCGCCGCTCATGGTAACAAAGTCCCGTACCATCTCATCGTGATCTTTAACTTCGTCGTCCCGCGCCATGGTGATGGGAAGCTATGTGAGGGGTTGTGAATAAGCCCAAAGCACAAGGTTGTGCAAATAAACGGAGGAATGAAGCTGCAGCTATGCAAAGAAATATCTCCAAATCAGTCTTTTCTTGTTCTTGTAAACGCGTGTTTTTGGTCTAGCAAAAACGCGGTGCAAAGAAGTTGATTTGCTCTTCTTTCGATGGTTTGCGATTACCAAAGCAAGGCAGCGGCTCACTTTCGTCATGCAAGCTGTCCCACAAGCTTCGCACTTTCGGCACGGCACCTAATAATAGCGGGCGTTTGACCCCACCGGAATAGCGATCCACCGACCCCGATGGCATATTATGTAATATCCCATCTAATGCCGAGCGACTGCTCCGTATCGGCATAAACTACCAGGACGGAAGTACATCATAGCTTGCGAGCACCCTCTTGTCTTGTCCAGCGTCAATTCCAACTTACGGCATCAAGAGAATCCATCTGGGCAAGCCGTCACGATGTCCACCGACGATCTGAGCACTCATCTGGCCGACTCCGGCGTCACCATGCGGTCGGACAGCGAGCAATACTCTCCAGGCAACGAGATATCGTCACCATCGTCATCAAACTCTCCGGTTATTCTCTACAATCCTCCCACAGCATGGTCTTTGATACGAAGCGCCGCTATCAACTTGGTGCTGCCGTTTATTAACGGCATGATGCTGGGATTTGGAGAGCTGTTTGCTCATGAGGCAGCATTCAGACTGGGATGGGGCGGCACAAAGGTCAGTTTACATAGCTAAGCATGCCATTCGGTCTTGATTCGAGAGAACCTAGCTCCTTTTTCTTTCATTTCCTAGTCTCATATCAAACTATAAAGAGCATTACGGGGAATTGATTCGCTAACCCGGCTGTGTTATAGGTTTTCCCGCTGTCTCGAAGACGAGCTCACCCCATTGGTCCGGGCATTGAGGTTCGCGAGCGACGAGAGCGCCCTGGGCCTTCACTAAATGACTTTGCAAGCTTGGAATAAAGGCGAGGAGGGACGTCAATGTGACGAGGGGGGCATTGTATATGAATCAATCATGTCTAAATAAGCATATGCAGACACTTTATCCAGACTGCAGCCATCTACTGCACTTGGAAACTCTCTCCATATGAGCAGCAGGTAGCTCGTAGCGGCGCAGAGCTAGTACTGCAAAGTGCACCATCAGCGGCTTGCACGAAAACTGCAGCCATGTCATTAAATAAGCCAATTCAACTTTTTATCATGATGGAAACAGTCTCTTTTCCCTACGGATGCTTCTATTAATACCACTTACAAAATAAACCAAAGCCAAGTACTGCTATTATTCCATACTCCATCAAGTCCATCCATCCTCACTCTATTTACGCTGGTCAATCCACAGATCAGCACATCCAACGTGGGGTAACTCCGACATTTATCCGCCACCTCAAAAAATTACCCAGACCAGGGCCCTGTCAGAGCGCAACAATTTGATATTCATATGCTTCGTTAATACCCGCCTCGACACAACCCGTCGCAATGCTTCCAAGCAGAGGGATTGCGCGCTCCCTCCCATCACCGGGAGCTTGGAGGCAGACACAGACAAACCAATTGGTGGTGAGAACTCCCTCCCAAAAAAGGGATCCTTTTTATGCAAATTTTCTCTTTGCAACTTTTTGAGAGATCATGCGACTGATGATCCAAGCTAGAATCTCTCCAGTCGAAAGTTGAGCCATGGCCGCCAATTCGGGACCTCGTTGCGAAACACCAACGGTAGATTGACGACTGCCCCATCGCCATTCCGCGCTCGATATGCCGCCGCCGCACCAATTGTCCTAGGAGGGGTCTCGTCTTCAAGATCGCTGTCTCTGTGGGGTTGGGGTGGGGGAAGCAAAAAGGACGATTCTGCCGCGACAACATCACAGACAGCGAGCGATGCTGTTCCTACGTCAGCACCAGTAGAGCAAGTCTCAGCAGCAGCCTCTGCCACTCCCACCGACGCTACAGCCGCTGTATCTGCGACTGAGCCGGTCGTGGCCGCTTCCGATGTCGACCTCTCCTCCATTTCGGCCCTCATCAACGGCCAGGATATCCTCAACATGCCCGAAGATCTCGGCTACTTGCACGCAATTGGATTGGACTACGGTTGGGGATTCACCTCCGTCATGCAATGGACTCTCGAGCACGTTCACGTTTGGGGCGGGCTGGGGTGGGGTGCCTCTGTCATGGTCACGGCCGTCCTGCTAAGAACCCTCATGTTCTACCCTCAGATCCAGAGTCTCAAGTTCAACGCCATCATGCAGAAAATGAAAAAGGACCCTCGATCCCCTGAGGCCATGAAGCTGGTCCAGCAAGGTTTCCAGGAGGGCGACATGGAAAAGCGTCAGAGGGGCCAGGTCCTGAACAAGCTGCTAAGGACCGAGTACGGGATCAGCAACTGGGGCATCATGTGGTCGCTTGCGCAGATTCCCTTTACCTTCGGCCTTTTCCGCATCGTCAGCGGCATGGTGCACATCCCCGTGCCTTCACTCGAGTCTGCTGGCTACCTGTGGTTTACCGACCTCTCCGCCACTGACCCCTACTTTATTCTCCCTGCTGCAGGTACCGCTTTCATGATGGGTGCTCTACTAGTAAGTTTTCCTACGCCAATGCAATGCTTCATATCTAGTAACCGCTACTAACACAAAACCCCCAAAGATCAACGCAAAGCACACTCCCCAGCAGCAGAGGAAGATGCTCAAGCCCATGATGTACATCTTTGGCACCGTCGGCTTCGTCGGAACCACATTCCTCTCCGCCGCCGTCAACCTCATGACTGTCGCCCTCGGCGGCTCCACCCTCATCACAGCTCTCATCCTCAACATCCCCTCCATCCGCCGCTCTCTCGGTCTTCCCAACGGCCCCGTCGATGAGGCCGTCGCCGCCCCAAAGAAGATCCAATACGAGGCTCCTCGTGCTGAGGCTCCCGGCCTCACTGGTCTCAGGGAAAGACTCACCACCAGCCTTGACGACATGAAGAAGGGCGTCTCTGAGTCAGTGTCAAACTACACCGGCCAGTACTCTGGAACGGATCAGGAAAAGGCAGAGAGGAAGCGCAAAGAAATGATTCGCAAGCTAGAGGATATGCGAAAAAAGCAAGAGCGCGAACAATTCGAGCAAAAATACAAGAGCCAGAAATAAACAGCCACATAGATTTCAAAAAAAGAGAAAACGAACCGAAAAAAAAAGGTATAGCATCTTCAAAAGATGCTATTGAGAGAGAGGAAGAAGAGGGGGAGGGGGTGGTTTCTTGTATAACCCTTTCTTGTCCATGTACTACCTATTAACCACCAGTGTATAAGTAAATATGTACGTAGAACCTGTCGAGCGTGGCAAAGATGAGGATGGGACGGGATAGGAGAAAATGACGGGAGAAAATCTTCAAACAGAGCTGAGACATTGTACAATAACAGGGGAAACAAAAAGACGAGGAGTGGGTGGGGAATTCTCTATTTCGTGATAGACCGAGGCATTAAAGACACTCCTAACGAATTCAATTATAAAACGAAACTGCCAGGCATCAATCACTTGACATGCCTTGAAAGAGTTCCAATTTCATGCACTCCCCCTCCGTTCTTCACTCAATCTAAAGTAGTTTTGTCAAACACCGGGGGGGTTAAAACAACCTCAGCAGCACATAAAACAGCATAAAGATAAAAGATGAAAGCAAAGCAAAGTAAAGCAAGCCCATATAATTTTATTTTCCTCCACCATAGATAGGCACCTAAAATATCCCATAATCTCTCACTCTCTCTGTGTGTGTGTGTGTGTGTGTGTTTCTCTCTCTCTTTTTTTTTAAACAAATTCCAACTTTTTTCCATTTCTTCCCTTTGACATTTGTGTACGATTTTCCATCCCTAGTATCGTATTAATTATAAGTGAACACACCAAAAAAAAAATAACCACCAACAAAAAATTTGCTCATCATTCCGCATCGCAAAAGCGGGCCACAAAAAAAAACAGTACATGCCATCCCATATATAAAGAGAAAAAGGGGGGGGGAAAGAATTGGTTGGTAGTTAAATAGTATTTTTTGGCAGTATAAAAGGGGAAGTGAGAAGAGAAGAATATCCGCTACCACCCCTATTAAAACACTGTTCCGTCGCTCTCAATTAAAATCGGCGGCTCCTTAGTATTAGGCCGGTTAATCTCGGCAATCTCACGGCCTCCCTATTGAATTTGTTAGTCCGTCTTGTTTTTGAGTAGTCATGGAAACAGTAGAGAGAGCAGTATTGGCCTTACCTTCCAGCTGCCAGCCTCCATTAGCTGCGCCATGGTCATCTCATGACCGTCCAACTCTGCTTCCAGCGCCAAGTTAACCTCCTCGCAAAGTTTATCCATCAGAGCGATTGTCAACCCGCGCCATTCTACAATGACATCGTCCGAGGTCGGAAACATGGGAGCAACTTCGATGACCTTGAAGCCCGATGTCTTGCAGTAGGCGCTGTAATTGGCCAGCCCGCGAGCCATGTCAACCTCCCTGAGAGTCAAGACGCCGAGATCGATAAAAAGGCCGCCGTTGCGGTACTCGGCCAGGCCAGTCAGCAGCTCCGTGCCGGCAAAGTACATATTTAGCAGGGATTGCATAGGCTGCATGAGCGAATACGCAAGCCACTGTGTCAGCTTGTGGAACGGCATGATGGATTCCCAAGAATTTGGACCCGAGGTGGGCAAGGCTTCGCAGGGCCAGGCATCTCCGAGTGGGACGCCGTTGATTGCTGTTCGAATAGGCCAAATGGATTCAAGGCTATCCATCAGAATAGTCCATAGGACCGGTAGGGGGACGATGAGAATTGATGATGCTTGTGTTGCAGGGTGTGATAGCAAGTGATCTATAGCATTGTTAGAATGGCACGATAAACTTTGATATGAAAGGACTATGGGTAAGGCAATGACTCACCAATCAGGTTACCAGGGCGGCCATCAGCACCAAAGTACTCTGGATACTCTTGGAGAGCCTCCGATAACTTTACTAAAACCTCCGTTCGGCCCTCCAAGCCGACGATCTCGTTGTCAGGATCGGCCTGCATGCCTGAAGCAATCTTGGCCACTGTGAGAGCCCCTAATCCCGTCTTGTCAACCTGGTGCCTGTTGGTTGGGCTTGCAGAGAATATTCCCTAGATTATCCCGAGTTAGACGTTGAAATTCTGCAAAAAAGCCCCAAATTGCCGAGTGGAACCTACCGATTTGAACATCTCCAAGCTGGCAATTGCTATGCCCTCGGAGCGCCTGTAGATTTTGCCATTCTCAACGCTTTTATAGGTCCACGTGGTTCCAGCACCAGCATCCAGCAGCACGCTGATGAAGAAGAGGTCGACAAGTCGGCGACATCGCTCCGTGTTGTCGACGTTTTCAGGCCAGCTCCCTAGGAGCTCGGCTATCCGATCTCGACCTCCTACGCAGAAATGTTGATACCGACCATGGCTGGGAATGTCCTGGAAAGGAGCCTCGTGGTCTCGCTGTATACACGCAGCTATTATCAGTCTAAATTTGCTCAACTATGCAGATAAAAAGGTGACGGCGGTAAGAATTCAATGGGAAGGCGAGTGCACAAGCACGGAGCAAAGAGCAGGCTGCCTTGGACAGTCCGTTTTCTTTTTTTGGGCAGAGTAAGGGAAGCAGCTCAAATCCAAGCCACCAGCAGCATTAGACTTGATACCGTCCAATAGCAGCTCCGCTGCCCCAAAGCCTCAAAGCCTCGATCTCTCTCCAGCCAACCACATCATCAAGCAGACGTACCTTGATTAGCCCTGAGACAAATGTCACCACATTCGGAAACTTTTTCATATCAACATCGAAATGGACCAGTTCGTTTTCTTCGGCCTTCTCCAAAACGACCTTGGCCCGGTCTCGAATTGCGCCCAAGCTTCGCAGATAGCCCGCAGGGTCCAGCTGGGGATCCGGTGGTCGGGGCAGGTCGAGCTTGGGTATCTTGAGAGAAGGCAACGGTGACAAAGGAGTATTGGGGGTCAGCATGCTACCGGCGGAGACTCGGTTGTTCGCCATGCTACGGAATGTGGAGGATCCGAAGCTGGTGGTAGACTGAGATTCGAGGATGCCCGACTCCCGGGGGGATTTCTGTTTACGGGAGAAGATACCCATGGTTGCTGATGGTCCTGGGAAGCTTGATTCAAAGGTGGTGGTTTTCGCTCGAAGGCGGGGAGTAGTGTTTTTTTTTTTTTTTTGGCTTTGATATATAGAGGAATCGATAATGGACACCGGATCCGACGTATTCGGGTTTCGAATGCTAACAAGAAGCCCCGAGACGGGCAACCCGTGGGCGAAGACAGCCGACGCCGAGGAAGGCAGTGGAAGAAAGACGGATGGACAAATAGAGGAAGACGAGGACGAGAATAAGGATGGCTAAAAAGGGTATCTCGTGCAGGTACTTGGTACTTTGAGCAGCTATCAACGGAACAAACTGAACGGAACGGGAACTGAGCTGAGGTGAGCTGAAGAACTGCAGGCAATGAAGAAGAAAGAAGAAGAAGACGAAGAGGATGAAGAGGAAGAGGAAGAAGTCGCAACTCCACGAAACAAGCAGCGTCCAGCAAAAAGACGCACGAGGATCGAAAGGGCAGCGGAGGACGAAAGAGAAATAATATCGATCCCAAGCACAAGTTTTTGTTCCGGTCTGCCTCTTCCTCGCTCGACCCCGGCCTGGTAATTTTAGGGAACAGTCGCCGCCAGACCCCCGACTCGAACTGCCAAAGAGCCGGAACTGGAAGGGAACGAACCCGCCCATCGGCTACAAATTGCAAGGAGAGCGGCGGGGGTTGCGAACAAGCCAGACCAGAGACCACCTCTGGACAGCCTCCATGCCAGATTGGCCCCAATAGCGGTTACCAGCTGCCAGGTACGACGAGTCGGCGTTGTGCTACGCGACCGGGGGGGCTTGGGCCTGTGCTTGTGTGCTAAGCTAGCAGCTAATAGCGGCACTGTGCTGGGGTGCTACAGGTGCTGCTAAGGACGAGTACGGTAGTACTAGCAGTGAGTAGTACGGGCTGGTATAGTGGTGCCTGTAGTGTAGTGCACTGTAGTGCTATGGAGGAGCGAGTAGAGTACATGTACCTGCAACGGGCGATTTGGGTGCTTCTGTCGTACCACCAACACACGCCGTGGTACTTGCGACCGGGCGCTAGCCCTGGCCGCTAGGCTCCAGAGAAGGCAAGGAGCCTACCAGCACTTGGACACGCTACTGGGCTTAGCACGTCGCGGCTAGCATCCCGATTGCGATATCCGCAGCAACCTGCTGGTCTGGCTCCGTACCTGTAGCTAGGCACTAGGAAGTCAAGAACAGGGCGCCTAATAGCACCTAAAGTTGGGAGGGCTGACGCTATAGGTGCTAGGTGCTGGGCCTAGGTACTAGCAGCACCCGAGGTCTGACTGGTGGTATAATAGCTTAGGCTCTGCTGGTAGGTAATCATCGAAGCCCTTGTTCGGTGCGGACCACTCCATACTTGCATATATATCTTGTCATACGAAGCATAACGTAACATGAACGCATCTCACCTCACCTCACCTCACCTCACCTCTAACCTGCTTGTAGGATCAGCTACTATACATCAGTACTACCTACTATACCTGTACCTGGTACTGGTAGTAGTATCTGTGACTGCTGGAATCGAAAGGTGCTGCTGCTGCTCGACAGCACTACAGCCAGTACTGCTGTAGGCCTCGACTCGTTGCGCGGGACTCCGCAAAACCCTGACGGCCCTGGATGTGCTCGTGCTCCTCCCTGGCCCGTAGCCACTTATTTAGTGGCCTCTCGGCGTGGAGAGAAGCCAGCGGTGCGGGCAACCTTGAGTGGCTCCCCAAGACCAAAACCACACCGGCCAGGGGGGGGAGAATCCCGGACGCCACTTGGGCACACTCGGACCCTTCTCGCGCTTCCATGCGGCTGGTGGACTCGGACCGCCCAATAACCACCAGCGGGGAGGTTTTTTTCTTGCGCAATGGCACTCGATGGTTTGCTGACCGGGGGGGACCGCAGCACAGGCACGAGTCGACGGGTTAGGTTTGGAGAGCGTGGCGAGATGGCCTCTGCTCTGGACGGTCCCAGCGCTTGGGGAGAATTTGGGCAGTCCAAGCGCCCTCTAGACCAAGCGCCAGACCAGACGCTGGTGCTAGCAGACGCGGTCCTGTTTTTTAGCCCTCGGCGGCGGTCGTCATGCCGATTGGCGATGGCCTGGCGATCAGTTGCGATGACCTGTACTGTAAGTGGGAGATGGAAGCATGCAGACGCGCGACATGATGCAGCTTTGCTTCATGTCTCTTTGGCTACTACAGTAGATATAACTGAGCTGAACTGAGCTGAGCTGAACTGAGCTGAGCTGAACTGAGCATGGAACGTCGGCGAATGGCAAGCCCCAATGCACACGTGCTGATATATTGCAGTTGCAGTACGTGTACTCCGTACTTCGTACTTTGTGAGTAGTACCTGAGACAAGTTTGTTCAATGTCAGCCATGCAGGGCAGGGAAGCAGGCAGATTGAGGATTTTCCTTCTTCTCGGTCGGGGGCCAGTTTTCAGAACCTCCCCAACCATTGAGAGGGGAGATCAGGACAAAAAGAAAGGAAAAAGAGAAAAGAGAGAAAAAAAAGCTCATGACCGAGTAATTCGCATCCCTGCCACCCGGTGCTGCAGGTACGGATGTACATTCCGGAAGTGAGATGTTACCACGCGGTTGTGCTCGTACCTTGTCCTCCAGCTTGTACAGCCAGGTACCTGCTGTGGTAAGTGCTTGTACTAGCCGTCGCGACCCTCTGCCAGCCGCCACCAACAGGGAACCCAGCAGGGACCGGGCAGAAACCCGCAGCCATCCTGCAGTGACCTCGGGGCCGCACAGGTACACGTTCCAGGCCGGTACTACTGTAGGTACCGCCGTAATCATCATTTTATTTTCCTCAGGCTAGGCTGTCTTTGGCTGCTGCCTGTCTGCGATCCTCATCTCATGTCCTCCATCTCATGTCCACCATCCCAGAACAGCCACCGTATCCAGAAGCTACTCTTGATTGTACTCCCTTGCTGCGGCTCATCCATGCTCTGCCAGACCACACGCTTTCAGAACCACAGATGCCCCGATATGGAGCAAGACCGCGGCCATCTGATGGGGGTCTTTGTCCGTCAGGCAATCAACATCATACCACCTACTTTGTACTAGCAGTGCTAGCTAGAAGTGCTGGTACCTGCATATTCTAGCCCCCCCGGCGCTCAGAAAACAGAAAACATGGCCAGCGGGAGGTGGTCCTTTTTGGCATGCCCGGGTTGGACATCCAGGGCAAGGGCTTCTCAATCTAGACGACTGGCTTTAGGCGATAAAAGAGTTTTTCCGATCAGGTTTTATATTGGGCAGAGGGACCTGTCACAAAGGGCTCTCGTTTCAAGATGATTCAAGGGGATCACGGGCCAGAAACAAGAACAAGCCAGCACTTGACGTCCTCCGACTTCCTGGCTTTGCATTGCAGTGTGCTCCGTAGTAGCGAGAGCAAAGAACGGGCAAAGAGAGCAATCAAGGCCGCGTTGCTAGTCCTTCGTCTTGTCTGGTTTCAATTGCTTCGCCGGTGCGACTTCTTGGCGATTGTTTGATACCCATGAATATGGGATATCCACAGCGTCAAATATGGGGCCTACCTAATTCAGGAAGACAATCCCGGGAAATGATACCATTCACAAAGAAGGTGTACGGAGTACTGGTACGAAATACTGTACTGGTGCTAGTCCTTTTGGGCAGACTGCAGCTTTCGTCGCCATTGGCGTCCTTTCCTTTCTTACATCTGCGGTATACATACGTGGGCGGCCAGCCATCGAAGCCATCGTCAGTCCCGTCTCAACTGCATACTGTAACCAACCATTATAGCCATCAATGCCTACACAACAACAGCCCTGTGGCAGCTCGGACTCTCTCACATGTCACACAAAGCTAGCTAGTCAGACCCGACAAGAACTACAGCGGAGCATCGCACCTAGCGACAGCGAGCGTGTGCTTACCTTACTGGTACTAGTAGGACGACCGCGGATATTAACTGCAAGGCCACTTAGCCCGAAACGAGCGAGGCCAACGAAGCGACGTCTTTTTTTTCTTACGTGTCGGCTTCTTCGTTATCGCCCTGGCCCTCCCTCTCCCAGAAACCCGGAGCCTGCTCCGTTGATGCAAATCTCTACTGTACAAGCCATGGATCGATTAATCAGAGTGCGACCAGAGGCCCACATTAGCAAATTCGCCGATAGAAAAGTATATGTTAGGCGACGAAGAGATCATAAGTTCCAACACCGGTTCATATCCCGCGTATACCGGGTAAAGGCACCATGGCGGTTTTCTGGTGCTGTTGCTACACAGTCAACTCCGTACGGAGTAATATTCGTACTACAAGCCTGCTATACTCGACGACGATTCATGTCCGTCAATGCAAGAGTTTGACTGCCACGATCTGGGACAGACGTTTTGGCGTGCTCTCTCCCGTCTCCTTCAAACACTTACCCCAGGGGGCATTTCCCTGTCTCTTTTTGCTGTTGATATGTCTCTCGTTTTTCCTATTTCCACTTTCACGTGCCCACGATACATGTACATTGCGACGGCGAGCGGTCCCGAGTACCCGTAAGGAGAGAGGGGGCCCTACCGACCCGGCGAAACAAATCTCGGTATCCATTCTTTGTCATGCAGCTCCGCATGGTGGAATTTCAAACGGTAAACTTTAAGTGGCTTCATTGACAGACAGACCATCTTGGTCTGCCATTCTGTCTACAGGATTCGGACGACTTCAAGTACAAGCTTGGCGTAATTAGGTATGATGATGACTGTGCAATTACACCAGGGGATTAGATTGCCCTTAACGAAATAATGCGGAGTCATGTGCCCTCCGACGAAGACCAATCTCTCAACCATCTTCCACGAAGCCTGGTGTGATCTAGAAGATGGAGCCGATGGGACAAGATACAGCTTGCCGCCTCGGGACCCAGCAATCTGGCCACGGTAGCGAATAGACTCGGGGCCTGTGCGATATGGCGCGCGACATGCGTCCTCGTTATGAGGCTCAAGCCGGAGTAGCGGTCATTTAAAATGACGTTGCACGGGCGGCTAGTACTAATAAGAATGGTATGTGGTACGGGATGCCTCCAGAAAATGCTTCATTTCGATGAAATGAGATGTAGTACGAAGTAATATACACTGCCCACTTCCCGGATTAGGCGCCTACCTTATCTACTGCTCACAGGCTATCCGCGTTCTCGAAACGATATTACCGTGTACGTGTCGTGTAATGACATGTTGTACCATGCAATATCACAATTAATTAATTAAAATTGCCATCGACGTAGCCATAAAGGTGTTGGCTGCTCGCGTGTGCTATCTGTGTGACTGTGACGGGTTCTCAGCGGCAGCATATAGGCCTGCGTACTGTGCAGTACGGACTCGACACTCTCTCGCTACCTACCCTGGAGCCGGAACGGAATTCACCAAATACCGTCTGTCACGTTACATTCAGGGATATTGTTATGAAGCTTCCATTGTGATGGGTGTAATTTAAATTTTGGAGATTGGTTGTGTTGGTTGTATTTGGTTGTAGTCGTATAGAGTACGAGATGTGGCGTAGAAGAAGAGAAATGAATAGTATGATTTTACTATACAGAGTACTACTTGCGAATACATGTATGTATATATCTATATATATCACATGCTCCTTACACACACACAAGAATACTAGCACTAACAGCCCTTTTGACACCGAAGGCTAAAAAAAGATGCTAATTTTAAAGTAATCAATAACAAAATTGTATTCCTTTTAATGAGTGATCCTCGGTAAGCCTATTAACTGAGATCACATTCGGCAATATTGGCGATATGCCGGCCTTGCATGGAAGTCGGTATCGAAGACTACATGTAAGCGCCTAGGGCACCAGGCATCACGAGACACTTTATCGGCATCCGCAAGGGTAAAATTACTATCTAATTAGATTTATGACCGATGATCTAGGTCATATCTTAAGTGTTGGGGGAAATCCCACCAGTGTGTCTATCCATATCCATGGCTTTGTGATATACGTGCAATCTCCTAAAACACAGGGGTATCTTTCTTCCCAATATAATCATGATTCTACATGCGCATCTCTCATATAGTGAAGATGAATATAAATTTTATGCAGAATAGTAATAGAATTCGCCGTGGAAGTTTGAAATAGATAGCACTAGATAGCTCCCCATAACGCCAAGAAGCTGTTTGGAGGTCCTTCTTGAAAGAGCCGGGAAATAGAAGAGAATTGATGCCAAGTGTTTCCTTGGCATTATTCAATAATAGTAGTTTCTATTTTTGGTTCTATTTTTGTAATTCCTGCCTTCTATTCCAAGTTTATTTTATCTGCATTTGATGACGAGATGTCACTGGTATCATTTATCTCACATATCAATATGATGAATATCAACACTGCACCCATGTATCTTGAACGCAATGTAGATTCTAAATTAATGATTCGGATGATGCTTTGCTAGGTTTGACCCTCAAATAGCGTCGCATTTTATGAAAACGATGCGATGCAATGGACTGGTACGACATTCAGACTTCACAACATTGTAAACTTTATTCAAGGGTTTTATTCATCTATGAAGAGCATCAGTTAATGCCATATTGGTGCCTCAGATACAATCGATTTTTCATCATACCAACTTCACTTCATAGCATTTTAACCTTCCCAAGTCCTTCAATTGACAACGAACAGCGTCCAATTAGGTCACACAGATCATTATGGTCGTGAAAGGCAACAGCATTCACAGCATTCTTAACTCGCCCAGGGCCTTCATTCAGCAACGAATAACATTCAGTCTATACTAGTGCGGCGCACCCCGTCGGCAATTTGATCCCTTCACAGCATTTTTAGCCCTCCCTGAGGCCTTATACTCGTACAGTAACGAATAACATTCAGTCTATACTAGTGTGGTGCAGATGCTCAGACTACTTACTTAATAGGTGTTAGCGATCTGCACTTATCACCGAGATGCACACCAATACAAGTGATTCGCTTCACAGCATTTTTACTCCCCCCAAAGCTTTCACTCACTAACGGGTAGCATCCAGCTAAGACTATCCAGACGGCCGGGCCAGCCATAAGATTTACCAACCGCAATCTCATAACATTTTGAATCCTGCCCAAAGCATTTTAAACTCATATAGCTCTTTATCCCACCACCCGATGGCAAAGCAAATCACTCATCGAAGAGATCGACATAATATCACTGGACCATCTATCCATTGGAAAAGGACATCTACAAAACGTCGGTGCTTGCTCTTCACGCCATTTATACCAATAAGCCATGATGCATAATCGAAGCACAAAGACCATGATTAGGGGCCTCTTATTATAGCAGCTATGGCACGCTCAACATACATCAATGTGACATGTTTCTTGAGTTGCTATTGATTGATAAACTGTTACTTGGCGACAATCGTAGGATATACTCCTTATGAAACCCATGGCCATTGTCCAAACACGACTCTGTCAAAAAAAAAAAAGCCAATCTGCTCACTCAAAATTATTAGCGAAATCAGCAAACAAAAACAAGGAGAAGTGCTCACCTGATCAAACTTAGTACCCCTTTCCTCCACAATTAAAGAGCCGGGCATGCCCCTGGTCCTCGGCTCTGTATTTGCCCCAGTTATGTTGCGCCCGTGGTTATACTTTTCCCTAATGCATCTTTTTGCGATCAAGGGAAGTGGATTACGCAATGAGATCTGCAACGTTCATCGGCATCTCGTCAATTTGAGTCGAGTAATACACTGAGTCAAGTTAGCTGCCGTCAAAAGGAGGCATGGGGTTACGGAACGTACACTCAATGTCTCGGAGGATGCGTACGTCCTCTGTAGTCACAAAGTTGATAGCCACGCCCTTGCGGCCAAATCGTCCGCTACGACCAATTCGATGGATGTAGTTCTCTCGGTTGCTTGGCAAGTCGTAGTTGATAACTAGACTGACTTGCTGAACGTCGATACCACGTGCCCAGACATCTGTCGAAATGAGCACTCGGCTGTTACCTTGTCTGAAGTCCTGCATAATGCTGTCACGCTCCTTTTGAGGCATATCGCCATGCATGGAGCTAACGGTAAAGTTCGCCTCGCGCATCTTGTCCGTAAGCCAGTCGACCTTCCGGCGTGTGTTGCAGAAGATGACGGCTTGGGTAATAGTGAGAGTATCGTAAAGATCACACAGGGTATCGAATTTCCAGTCTTCCTTCTCCACGGCGATAAAGTATTGCTTCAAGCCTTCGAGCGTAAGTTCGTCTCGCTTGACAAGAATCCGGACGGGGTCGGTCATGAATTTGGTCGTCATATCAAGGACGTCGTAGGGAAGGGTGGCACTGACGACCACGACCTGGGTTGCGGGTGGCAGGTAGCGGTAGACGTCGTAGATTTGCTCTCGGAAACCCTTGTTAAGAAGCTCGTCTGCTTCATCCAAGATGAGCATCTTGATGTGCCTCGTCCTAAGATGGCGTCGTCGAATCATATCAGCTACCCGCCCAGGTGTGCCTGATACAATGTGCTGGCCATAATCTAGCTTTCGAATATCCTCCCCAACGTTCGTGCCACCGATGCAAGCGTGGCATTGCACATTCATGTAGTCGCCCAAAGCCATGACGACCGATTGAATCTGGGTAGCCAATTCTCGAGTGGGCGATAGGACAAGGGCTTGGGTCTCGCGCACGGCCGTGTCAATAACCTGCAGCATGCTAATCGAGAAGGTGGCCGTTTTGCCAGTACCAGACTGGGCTTGCGCAATGGTGTCGCGTCCTTTGCAGATCTGGACAATGGCTCGCGACTGAACGGCGGATGGTGACTCGTAACCATAGGCGTAAATGCCTCGAAGAAGGTTCTCTAAAGGACATCGTCAGCGCGACTTTCAAATGGGCGATGCAATTGTTAGCAAAGGCGGGAGCGGTAGGTCAATTACCTTTCAACGACATTGCCTCGAAGGTTGGGTGCACCGTCACTTCTTTGGAGGTGGAGAACTCCATCCTCTCATCCGCCTTGCGGTCAATTCCGCCAGCAGCGCCTTCAGCCATGATGTAGCGATGTGAGTTGGTGAAGTGAAGGATAGATTGTGTTGCTGAACCTGTTGGCAGCTTTGGGATGATGTTAGGTTAGTAGTTGGGGAATCTCGGCTCCAAAACTTTTGGCTCGATCGATAACGATTCTAGTGGCGGTAATATTTCGGCAAAATTGATAAGACTACTTTTGCCCCCGGCGCTCCAAAACGCGACCTGCCTTTGGTGTTTTTTTATGGAGTAATCGAACGCTACCACCAACCTGTCTGATACTTTGATTGAAAGCGATTCCCTCTTGGTATCACACTTGTTTCTTCATTTATCTATCGCTTATTCTTCTCTGCATCACTGAATCACGTCCTACAAGATGTTGGTCTTAGAGGAGCAGCGGTACATCCATGAGGACCTAGAGCGCCTCGAGCAGGGCATTGCGGATCGTATCCGCGAGGACCCTAAGCATGTGAGCTCCTCCAAACAGTACTTTTTATTCCTTGCGTAGCTGATGATTTATGTTGGTTTAGATCCGCGACCGACTCAATCGCGATCACGAAGTCGCACAGCTTTTGGACCAGATCCAAGCACAGTCCCAAAACTTGCTTGGCATGTATAAAGATGAATCCGGTAACAGGACACAAGAGATCCAACAGATTGGCACAGGAGACCCTTTCGAAGAATTTTATCGTCAGTGGAAGGATGTTCGAGACCATCACGCAAGATACCCCAACGAGCCGGCGGAGAACTCAGAGCAGCGATACAAGTTATCAAGACATGGCGATCCATCAGAACCTTTACCCTCCATCGTCGACTCTCTTTTCTCAGGAGAAGAGGCTTATGGGAGATTCTTCGATCTAAATACTTGCCATGAAGCTTTTCTCAACTTGCCAAACGTAAAGCGTCTGAGCTATTTGCAATATCTGGAGCTTTTTGATAACTTTGCTCCTGGCTTTGCGGGGGTTAAGCGGAATGAGAAGTTGACAGACCAATATTTCCAGTATGTTGGCGATCTGAGTGGCTATCTCGAGTCATTCATGCGACGAACACGGCCTCTGGAGAATGTAGACAAAGTTATGCAGTCTTTCGATCAGGAATTCGAAGAGGTTTGGGCCAAGGACGAAATGGAGGGATGGAATCTGGAGCAGGCAGGCTCGGTAGCAGCCAAACAGCGAACGGGAGATGCCATATGGTGCGACGATTGCGAAAAGGAATTTAGCAACGAAAACGTCTATAAGAACCACCTTAAGGGACGAAAGCATATCAAAGCTGCAGAGCTGCGAAGTCAACGGCAGGAAGAGTCTGGGCTTGTGACAAATGGATCTGGGAAAGGAGCCGTCTCTGCGACCAGACTGAAAGAGCGAGCCGTGGCAGAACGTGAATACAGAGTCAAGCGCTTGGCCAGTGCCATGAGCACTGAGCGAAGCGATACTCGTGTCAACGTTGAACGCAAGCAGGGTATGACTGAAAGAGAACGCCAGCAGGAGCTGGATAATCTCCTCAACGTGTCTGAGACCCGACACGAGCCCACAGAAGAGGGAGACGGTGAAGGAGAAGACGGCGAAGAAAAGATTTACAATCCTCTCAAACTTCCCTTAGCCTGGGATGGAAAGCCCATCCCATTCTGGCTGTATCGATTGCACGGACTGGGCGTGGAATTTCCATGTGAAATCTGCGGAAATTTTGTCTACATGGGCAGACGCGCATTCGACAAGCATTTCAACGAGGCACGCCACGTGTATGGTCTAAAGTGTCTAGGCATCGCCAACACCAGTTTGTTCAGGGACATTACGGGCATCGATGAAGCGATGAGGCTCTGGGAGAAGATGCAGAAGGAGAGGAGGAGGGGTAAGATTGATGACGGCAGCGTCGTGCAGATGGAGGATGGCGAAGGAAACGTTATGCCGGAGAAGGTGTACTACGATTTACAGAAGCAGGGCCTGCTTTGAGTCTTTCATATATCGTCATTTGGGAGTTTGTGGAGAGAACAATTCGGACATGAATGGGAACAACTTGCTAGGTATTTATAGGCAACTAGAGCATTATTAAAGAATATAGTGGATGCTATCTACAACAGGCTTGTTTAATAAGACTGTAAGGAAGAATATTATTTACTAGCCCCAATTATCTCTTCCCTCTATTTTATAGATACTTTTTCATGTGACTCTGCTGAGTTGCGTTTATGATATTGAGAAGTCCTTCTCTTCTAGGGTGACTGTGCTTAGTCATCTCATCTAAACACTAACAAGACAACGCTGAGCCGCGTTTCTTTCGATAGCCCTTTACCATATGCATAGCGTATCCAATCGGCGCTGATATTGAGGAAGCATTCTGGATCCCATGCAATGAGCAAGGATAGGCATGTCAAGCCTTGCCAAACCTCTGCCGGCTCTGTATGCTGTTTACGTTTTGCGCTCCACGGTGAACAAAACATCGATATATGTTGGATCCACGCCAAACCCACCAAGGCGGCTCAAACAGCACAATGGCGAGATCAAAGGCGGTGCGGTGCGTACGTCGCGTGATAACCTTCGCCCCTGGGAGATGATTGTGTTGGTCACTGGATTCCCGAGCTCAGTAGCAGCCCTGAAATTTGAGTAGGTCCCTGGAAAATCCTGACTATCTTGGAATTTGGGAGACTGCCTCATATACTGACTTCTAGTTACAAGATGGGCCCTGAACAACCCGCATCTTACACTTCACATCCCAAAGGAAGAACGTATTACAGTAGCAACTCGGCGGAAGAAGAATGGCATGCCCGCACGATCACCGCATCGTCTTAAATCCATCATTCCCAACCTTCATCTCCTTACGAGCGTATCAAGCTTCTCAAGATGGCCATTGAACTTGAATTTCTTTAGTGAAGACGCCTACAAAGCCTGGAAGGACTGGACAGATACGAGCACGACTCCTGTTCGGGCCAGTTTGAAGATATTGACCGACTTTGGCCCATCCACAGATGAATCATCGGCGACATCATGGGGTATTCACTCTTTACCATTGGACTACTCTCCGATGAAGGAGTACATCGAAAAGGCACACAACGTGGTATCGTTCGAGAGACAGGGCCGGTGTATTCACTGTCACGAAGAAATGGAGCCTGGCCAAGGTTTGCATGCAATGTGCCCTAACGATGGCTGCAAGACCATGGGACACCTCGAGTGCTGGAGCAAGCATGCCTTGGCCCGCGATGACGACCCCAAGGCCATTATACCAAACAGCTGCGAATGCCCCTCCTGTAGCGGCGAGATTCGATGGGGAGACATGGTCAAGGAGCTGAGTCTGCGGACGCGTGGAGCTGGCGAGGTGGAGAAGCTGCTGAAGAAGAAGAAGAGGCGGCGGGTTGAGGAGGATTCGTGACGGAGCCAATGGGGGGTTTTCCGGAGCTTCTTTTGAGCTGGCGTTATTGGTCGAAAGTAAGTATGGGTTTTGGGCGGCCCAGACTTGGGCTTTATCTTGTATTATTTGTAGTATTATATTAAATGTTAGCATGTCTAAGAAGCCATTGACGTACAGACTGCATGTAGTACCTGATGATCATTTCTACGAATCATCCATGGGATTTGCACTCCGCATGCGCCTCTGTTTGAGTCTCGATGGTGGGGTGATGACGGCACCAGCTCAGTGGGGGGTTTTTTTTTTGCGCACCAAAGTCGCGGATCGCGGGTCGGTAATCTGGGCTCGGAACATTGAAAGAAAAAGGCAAGGCGCGTGCAAAAGCCGCCCTCACGAGACTCATTGCTTTTGGTGCCATGTTAAGAGTTACTAGTACCAGTGGTAGTGTGCACTATCTCGAATGCTATGTCTTCGTAGGTAGCGAATGCGGAATGCATTACGGGTTGAGTACCACCTCGGCAAGCTCTTTTATAGTTTATCATTTTATTTTATTTTTCGCGCGTTGGTCACCGCGTCTCACTACTGCATTCAAAGGAAATGAAATCCTTCTGCATGAGGCTGCTGCTGAGCTACTGATTGTGGACACGGCCGTTCAACTTCATCGACGCATGATTGGCTCGGCAGCTGCCCACCATGGGCCTCATCCTTGTCGGTGCAACCACTCATATCAGATTTGTCTCTCTAGCTGAGGAACAAGAAATATGGGCGTGGTCAGCAGCGCGAAGGGGCGAAGAGGCTAGCCGGAGTACAGTAATACATACCGTTGGTTCGACCGAACGATTGGGAACTTTTCTGCGCTACAGCTGGATTTGTGGGCGCGACAATGATATTCCGAACTGGTTTTTTCTTTTCTTTTCTTTTCTTTTTTCCCATTTTTAGTACTACGAGGTAGATCAAGTGCGAAAATACGCGCAGTGCTGATGGTGCCGAAGGATTTGACTGCTGACTCGACACACCACCGACAATCATTTTTTGCTCCCGGGAATTCGGTATTGCGTCACTTGATGTGATACGTTGTCGCCTCTATCATCTCACATAGCTTAATTTGCATGACTAAATTTTTGTAGCGAGGCGGTTGGCCATAGCATAGCCCATGGTCCCCTAATTTGTAGCAATGATGAGACGCAGGGAAAGCGATGGAGAAAATCACGAAACATGTGATGCATACCAAAAAAAATCATCCATGCACGGGTTACTAGGAGGAACTAATGTAGTCGTAGTCGCCTTCACACCAGCGTAGCCCACATAAATTTCTTCCCTTTGCAAAATTAAACTACCTACAAGTACTCCGTACGCGGGCATAAAAAGGGCGGGAGGGCTGCGAAGACTCAGTTGGTCTCTCTCCAAAGTGCTGCTAGAACGAGGCCGGCCGGATGTCGTCTCCAGTGGGGCGTGTCACTCGCATGGTCGATATACTAACTTGTACCTGTATGTATCCATCGCAGTAGTCGCCATTGCAAACGCCGCCGAAAGAAAAGCAAAAAAAAGTCAAAAGCCATTTAATGCTTATCGGTAGTAGTAGAGTTGACCGGGCAAAATGCGCTAACAAAGGCACCGTCGTATAGTTGATTGCTAAATGCAAAGTGTATGCGCAGTGTATGAGCAGTGTATTGTGATAATAGGTTATTGAGCGAATACTTGGTGGTACGGGAGTTCCCTCCCTGGAAATGCGACCCCCCTGTGCGATGCCCTTTCGCGGGTTATTCTTCGCGCTGACTCTGTCGGGATCGGTGCCTCCGGTGGGAGCACTGCAGCGGGCCCGAGAGAGAGAGGCAGAGAAAGAGGAGAGCACCGGGTCGTCCGCCCAGCGAGCCTCAGGAAGGGTCTGGAGAGCCCGCTGAGAGCGCCTGGATGCACTCCATCAATGGCAGACTCCATAATTCAGAGGGCTCTGCCAAGTACGGCGTACGGAGTACAGGTACGGTACGGAGCAGTCCCCGAGCAGGCAAGGTACCGAGTACTGGACGCGACAGGGAGCCTCTGGGGCTGAGAGAACCTGGTAGGTACTGGGTACCTTGACCTGCTTCATGCTGCGCTACTGGTACTGCGGCACAAGCACACGGGAGGGCATAGAGAGTTGTCCCTAATGTACTCCGTACCACGCTTGCAGTCCAAACGCAGAGCAATAGGCCGCATACGGCGTAGCAGCGGTACTTGCCCAGTAAAAAAGCGTCTAGGACCCATCTAATTGGACGCCCGCCATTGGCTGCCTAGCGCCTCGACCCACCCACACGGACCATCTGGCTGGCTGGCGGCTTCCTGCCGGGGATGGCTGCAGCGCATTACTTCTTGTACAAGTACCCCGTACATAGCGCACAGCTCCTCTTCTGGCAGGGCAAGTACTAACAACACGCCGTTGCGATGTACTGAGTACTTGGTATGGAGCACCTCCCGCAAGCACTACAAGGTACTGCTGCCCGTGCTAAAGTACCTTACTGTGCAGTCCTACAGTCCACCGTACCTTGAGTACTTACAGCACCTACAGCGCCTACTGTACAAGCACCTGTAGGTCCCTCCGGCTCTTTCGCCAGGAACATCCTGCGCACCTTCTCGCCGGAAGCCTCGACCCATATTCCCACTCGTGCGCTTCCCACTCTCCAAAGCTAATCTCGCTCCGGCATCTGCACCACCCAAAGGGCCAACGAGACTCGCAGAACTCGCATCACCGTTGCTGTCTTTTTGATTCTGCGGCTCCCGTGGCCCTCGATCTCTCTTTTTCGCATCTGATATCGTCTTCCGGGCTCGATAATACAAACGCACAGCCCTGTTTGTATTCTATATGTATGTCTCTCCCGCGGCGCTGTGCTGCTCTGCCCTTCGTGTTAGTTGGGACTTGGCGCCATGTTCCATGTTCCAGCTGTCGTGCTTTTCGCTTGACCACTTGTTTTAAAAAAATACCGTCTTCTTCTGCAACGCCGAGTACTCATCCTTTGTTAGTCGAGCCACGATTCGCCTCGTTTTTATTTTTATTTTCGCTCTGCCGGCCTAGGAAGAAGAGCACACCAACCGGCAGCTTTTGATCACGTCTCGATTTGCTTGCCCTGAGACGTATAGTCCCTCGCATACATGATGCGATGCGGATTGTGCTCTCACGATAGGTGTTTCCTTATATGAGCCTCTTTGGCTGCCTCCTCCCTCCTCATATCGAACGAGAAAAAGACCCGGCGCCTGCTGTCAACCACGCCTGTCACTCTCCGAAACCTCAGCGCCGGAATTCCGTTTGCGCCATGGCTCCGACTGCCTCCCTCAGCGCAGCGGCTGCTGTCACCAATAGTGCCAATGCGAGTTCGCGCAGTTCGCCTGCGATTGGATCGTCAGTGACCCCTTCGTCCTCGAAGCCGAAGCACAAGGTCAACTCCAACGGCTATCATCCTACAAATCCACCCGTGCCGCTCAGCTCCATGGTCAGCGCGCCATTGGATCTCACCTCAGTCGAGAGACGCGGCCAGCCTACGGCGGTACGAGAGCCGCTCAAGAAGAAAACACGACCACATGGCATATCGGAAGCCCCAACCTACTGCCCGACAGAAGACGATTGGCGTGACCCACTGCAGTACATCCAAAAAATTGCTTCAGAGGCGTCACAGTATGGCATTTGCAAGATTATTCCACCGGATTCATGGAACCCCGAATTCGCAATTGATACCGAGGTATGCACTGTTGCGCTGATACGCCAACGCTGGCTACGTGTACGAGGATGCGATGACTGACATATAGATAGAAGTTTCACTTCCGGACTCGAAAACAAGAATTGAATTCTGTTGAAGGCAGTGAGTTTTTACTCCACCACACCGGGATTCTCCCGCTCCCCCCCAAGGAGTCGCTTTTGCTTATTAATTTATTATTATTATAGGTACGAGAGCCAATCTTACTTATCTAGATGGTCTTGCCAAGTTCCACAAGCAGCAGGGGAACAACCTGCACCGTCTGCCCTATGTCGACAAAAAGCCCCTTGACCTTTATCGCCTGAAAAAGGCTGTCGAATCCAGAGGCGGATTCGATAAGGTGTGTAAGCTGAAGAAATGGGCCGAGATTGGAAGAGATCTTGGTTACAGCGGCAAGATCATGTCATCCCTGTCCACGTCGCTTAAGAACTCCTTCCAACGATGGCTCTGTCCGTATGAGGAGTATCTGCGTCTGGCAAAACCCGGAGTCCACCAGCAGCTCGAGCAGGAATACGGCGGCCCTTTGACCCCGAGCCCCGCACAGACGCCAATAAAGCGATCTACCGTCAACACTCCGAGCAGTATCCGAGGGGCCTCGCCTGCCCGGCAAGCGTCAGATGCCCTCCAGAGCAGCGTTGGTAGCAAAAAGGAGGTGGATCGAGATACGCCCATGGTCGACGCGCCGCAGGCTCCCACCTCTGGATTTACGGCTATTAATACCAGCGGCGGTTTCACGGCAGTCAACTCGGGATTTACCAGTGTAAACCGCCCCACCAATGGAGAGAGCAAGAGTTACACACCAGACCCTAAACGATACGACAGTCCCGCCACCTCTGCGAGAAATACTCCCGAAGCTCGGCCATCTGGCCTTGGCTCAGCTGCTGCGCTGAAGCGCCAATTGAGTACTGGGAGCCCGGCAGACACAATCAAGAAGGAAGGGGATGCCGACAGAGATGATGCAGACATCGCGAGCCGGCGTAGTAGTAAGCGCCTCAAGAAGGACAACGTACCTACGGTAGCCGGGTCGCACATGACCGTTTTTCGCCCGTCCGTTCCACGAATCCCCCGGGAAGAAGGCGCTGCCGCCGGAGGAAAATGCGAGAATTGTGGACGGGGTGAAGACCTTGGCCCTCTGCTCGTTTGCGAATCTTGTGATCATGCGTACCACGGCCCTTGTCTCGACCCTCCGCTGAAGCGAAAACCCGATGCCGAGTGGAACTGCCCACGGTGCTTGGTGGGAGATGGCCAGTTTGGATTTGAAGAGGGCGGCCTATACTCGCTGAAGCAGTTTCAACAAAAGGCCAACGATTTCAAACAGGGCTATTTCGAACAAAAGATGCCTTTCGACGAGACCCTTCATTGTCACCGGCCGGTCACGGAAGAAGACGTTGAAAGAGAATTCTGGCGTCTAGTGGCCGACTTGGAAGAGACTGTCGAGGTTGAATACGGCGCCGATATCCACTGCACCACACACGGCTCAGGCTTCCCTACCGTCGAAAAACACCCAAACAACCCATACGCCACCGATCCATGGAATCTCAACGTTCTCCCCTTTCACCAAGATAGTCTGTTTAGACATATCAAATCCGACATCTCAGGCATGACCGTGCCTTGGGTCTATGTGGGCATGATTTTTTCAACGTTTTGTTGGCACAACGAAGACCATTATGCTTACTCAGCTAATTATCAACACTTGGGTGCAACAAAGACGTGGTACGGCATCCCTGGAGAAGACGCAGAAAAATTTGAAATGGCGATGAAGGAAGCCGTACCAGAGCTCTTTGAGACTCAGCCAGATTTGCTCTTCCAATTAGTCACGCTTCTCACGCCGGAGCAGTTAAAGAAGGCGGGCGTACGCGTCTACGCATTAGACCAGAGGGCTGGTCAATTAGTCATCACATTTCCCCAGGCCTACCACGCCGGCTTCAATCATGGCTTTAATTTCAACGAAGCTGTCAATTTTGCCCCCTGTGACTGGGAGAAATTTGGGCAAGCTGGTGTTGAAAGACTGCAGCAATTCCGCCGACAACCATGCTTTTCCCACGATGAACTGCTATGGACAGCTGCCGAAGGAAGCGCGTCTTCAGGTCTTACTATCCAAACAGCAAAATGGCTGGCACCAGCTCTCGATCGCATACGCCGCCGTGAACGAGTGCAGAGAGAAGAATTTCTCGCAAAGCATAACGAAATATCGCCTCATCGATGCCAGATCACAGGGGGAAGCGAAGACGCTTGCCCACTCACCTTCAAAATCGACGACGCTGATGTCCATGATGAAGAAGAGCAGTGCTGCAGCTATTGCAAGGCTTTTGCATATCTATCTCGCTTCAAGTGTCATCGTTCAGGAAAAATCCTATGTATTTTCCACGCGGGAAGCCATCCCTGCTGCGATATGCCGGAGGAGAAGCGGCTCATGGGTGAGGAGCACACGCTAATCTATCGGAAAACTGATGAAGATATGACCTCGGTATACCAAAAAGCATCTGATAAAGCGCATACACCGGAAGCGTGGGAAGAGAAGTATGAAAAGCTTCTAGAAGAGGAAGCTACCCCCTCTCTGAAGTCTCTGCGGACTCTTTTGCACGAAGGCGAGAAGATCCCCTATGAGCTTTCTTCTCTACCCATCTTGAAAGAGTTTGTTGATAAGTGCAACGACTGGGTCGAGGAAGCCACCAACTACATCGTCAGAAAGCAGCAGAACCGCCGCAAGAATGAAAAAGTTTGGCAAACCAACGGGCGTCGAGGAAGCGCCAACAACGACTCGAAAGAGAAAGAAAAAGAATCGCGCCACGTAGACAACATTTACCGACTGCTTGCGGAGGCGGAGCACATTGGGTTCGACTGTCCTGAGATATCGCAACTTCAGGAGCGGGCAACCGCCCTGAAGCTGTTTCAAGATAATGCCTCTACCGCGCTCAAACAAAATGCCGCTCCTCCAATTGAAACAATTGAGGAGTTGATCGAGGAGGGACGCAGCTTTAATATCGATACGCCAGAGCTAGAAGCCCTATCTCGGAGGCTTGAAGAGTTACGCTGGAACGAGAAGGCCAGGGCCAGCCGCGGTGTGCTATTGGTATTGGCGGAAGTGCAAGAAATCATCGAAGAAGGGAAACGGCTGGAAATTCCTAGCTACAACGACCACCTGAAGTACTACTGTGACAAGTTGCTGGCAGGCCAAGCCTGGGAGGCAAAGGCCCGAGAACTTACCCATGCTGAGTTTGTCCACTATCCTCAATTGGAGGCACTCACAGCGCAGGTACAAGCTAATGCCCTTCCTGTCTCTCGCGAGACCCTGGCCGCTGTCGACCAGATACTTCACAAACAGCGCGAGGCGCATCGTCAGATTATTGACCTCACCGACCGATGCCGCGATCCCGATTTCAGAAATCGGCCCAAGTACACAGAAGTTGTCGACATCACTAGGAAACTAGATGACCTCAACTCTAAACCGACTGGTACTGTCGATTTGGAGAACGAGAGAAAACGCCATGAAGATTGGATGCGCAAGGGCAAAAAGCTTTTTGGGAAATCTAATGCGCCACTGCATATTCTTAAAAGCCACCTAGAACATGTTCTTGAGCGAAACAGTGATTGCTTTGACACGGACCACGATACCCCGCGCCTTCCAGGAGAGCCTGTATCGCGAGAAGCTAGTCCAGAGGCGGGATCAAGTAGGTGGGACGATCGATCGAGGCAAGTGTTTTGCATATGTCGAAAGATTGAAGCTGGCATGATGATTGAGTGCGAGCTGTGCCACGAATGGTAAGTTTTTGATGATAACATGCCTCACGAAGGTGAAGGTTGGGGAGAAAGCGAAGAAAGCTTAATAACATTCTGTCAAACAGGTACCATTATAAATGCCTTAAGATTGCCCGTGGCAAGGTAAAAGAGGACGACAAGTATACTTGTCCGATTTGTGACTGGAGAATGAAGATCCCTCGCGATGCATCTCGACCTAAACTAGAAGATCTCACTTCTCTTGCCGACGAGATACCAGGCTTACCATTCCAGCCGGAAGAAGAGGAGGTCCTTAGGCAAATCATTGATAATGCACAAAACTTCAGAGACAAGATTGCCCAGTACTGCAACCCACTTCTTTCGACGGAAGCCGAGGCTGAAACTCAACGATTTTTCCTTCGAAAACTCGAAGGTGCAGAGATTCTGCTATCATACGAGACCAATTTCTTCCGCCAAGAACTCCACAAGTGGTGTCCTGTCGCGACTGAGGCACCGCCGATTCTGCAAGTCTCTCTGAGCACGCGCAAGCCTCGCCCTACGAAGCTACAGAAAATGCTAGTTGAATACGGAGTCGACAATCCGGACGATCTTCCTGAGCATGCAAAAGGCAAGGCTAATAGCTTACGACGGAAAGCGGCGAATGCGGAGGCGGCAGCCGCTGCGGCTCAAGCACCGACAGCTATGCCAAATATACCCAACCCACACAATATAGCATATGGGCCGCAGACGTATTACTCTCGCGGATCTCATTCAGCAACTCCGAGCATTTCGGCCAATTCGCACGGACATCCAGACGAAAAATCCGCCTCGCCCTCAGATAGCGATCGCCATCTCAAGATGAGGTCCGCAGAGTCAGAGAGTAATTTGCATCCTAGTTTCTTGGGAGCGGGAGGTCCTCACTTAGCCGCGGACGAGTCGACCATGTCGCTTGAAGACCGACTTTTGCATGGCCAAGATGATGACATGAATCTACACACGGAAGCAGACAAGAGTAAGGCTCTTGAAATTTTTGCTCGCACCGAGCTAGGGAGAGAGAAAGCCGAAAAGATGTGGGGGCCCGATATCTGGAACAATAGACAGAGATCTATGAGCGATCATAGGCGGTCCATGACTCCCGCCGACATGGACGAGAGTATGAAGCACGACGACAGCAAGGTGGACCAGATGTTTAAGGAAATGACGAACCAAGATGAAGACGAAGATCACAAGAAGAAAGATACCACGATGACGAACGGACCCGTCACAGCAGACTTACTAGAAAGCGAGAGAAATGACCTGGATGCGATGTTGGATGGGGAGTAGTTTGATTTATTCTTGGGAAAGTGAAGAAACGAAAAGAAAGGCCGCAACACGTCCTTGGGAGAGGCGGTCTTGTTTCCTCTTTTTATTCATTTATTGTTATTCTGGGGAGGGTTTTTCCCCCTCGTAACTTTCGGGGGGGGGGGGGGGGGGAATGTGGGGGTTTTGGTAATCGGGGCCG